>JAFLJL010011277.1:2500-20465 GCA_018398815.1 Conus ventricosus
CATCGTCAACACAGCGCAGGCCTCCAAGGGGGGTTACAGGGCTGCTCTAAAGGCAGGTGAAGACCCGTGCTTCTCTGGTCCTCCCAGCACCTTGGGTGTTTCTTTTTCTTCTTTTCCTTAACTAGGCTGACCCTGGAGAAAGGTCCAGTGACGGGGAGGAAAGACCCACTGACCACAGGGAAAGTCCTGTTGACCGTGGGGAAAAACTACAACTTTGGATTCTCTCTTGAGGGCACATAAGACCGTATGGCGAAAGCTTGGCTGTGTCTGGAGTGGCACTCTCTTCATCTGTCCGTGGGCATGGGGGGTTGGGGCTGTGGGGTGTGCTCGGCACTGGAGGGTGGTGTTTTTTCGCCGGTGGGCTCTGCAGTCAGAAATACGGGCTGGTACACCCATGGGGATGCTATTTTAAGGGTGTTATGAGTTGCATCCTGCATGCAGTCTGATTTACCTCTGTTCAGGAGCAGTTATGTCCCCTTTATATCTTAATGGAGTGTCCTGCGCGTGCCTGTACCCCTCGTCAACACAGCGCAGGCCTCCAAGGGTGGTACAGGGGTGCTCTAAAGGCAGGTGAAGACAGTGCTTCTCTGGGTCCTCCCACACCTTCGGGTGTTTCTTTTTCTTCTTTGCCTTAACTAGGCTGACCCTGGAGAAAGGTCCAGTGACGGTGAGGAAAGACCCACTGACCACAGGGAAAATCCTGTTACAGTGGGAAAGACTACAACTTTGGATTCTCCTCTTTAGGGCACTTTAAAACCGTATGGCGAAAGCTTGGCTGTGTCTGGAGTGGCACTCTCTTCATCTGTCCGTGGGCATGGGTGGTTGGTCTGTGGGGTGTGCTCGGGAGCTGGAGGGTGGTGTTTCTCGCCGGTGGGCTCTGCAGTCATGAAATACGGGGTGGTACACCCATGGGGATGCTATTTTAAGGCTGTTATGAGTTGCATCCTGCATGCAGTCTGATTTACCTCTGTTCAGGAGCAGTTATGTCCCCTTGATATCTTAATGGAGTGTCCTGCGCGTGCCCGTACCCATCGTTAACACAGCGCAGGCCTCCAAGGGTGGACAGGGGCTGCTCTAAAGGCAGGTGAAGACAGTGCGTTCTCTGGGTCCTCCCCAGCACCTTCGGGTGTTTCTTTTTTTTCTTTGCCCTTTAAATAGGCTGACCCTGGAGAAAGGTCCAGTGACGGTGAGGGAAAAACCCCACGACCACAGGGAAAGTCCTGTTGACAGTGGGAAAAGACTACAACTTTTGGGTTCTCTCTTGAGGCACATAAGACCGTATGGCGAAATCTTGGCTGTGTCTGGAGTGGCACTCTCTTCATCTGTCCGTGGGCATGGGGGGTTGGGTCTGTGGGGTGTGCTCGGCAGCTGGAGGTGGTGTTTCTCGCCGGTGGGCTCTGCATGTCATGAAATACGGGCTGGTACACCCATGGGGGATGCTATTTTAAGGCTGTTATGAGTTGCATCCTGCATGCAGTCTGATTTACCTCTGTTCAGGAGCAGTTATGTCCCTTGATATCTTAATGGAGTGTCCTTGCGCGTGCCTGTACCCATCGTGAACACAGCGCAGGCCTCCAAGGTGGTACACAGGGCTGCTCTAAAGGCAGGTGAAGACAGTGCTTCTCTGGGTCCTCCCCAGCACCTTCGGTGTTTCTTTTTCTTCTTTGCCTTAACTAGGCTGACCCTGAGAAAAGGTCCAGTGACGGTGAGGAAAGACCCACTGACCACAGGGAAGTCCTGTTGACAGTGGGAAAGACTACAACTTTGGATTCTCTCTTGAGGCACATAAGACCGTATGGCGAAAGCTTGGCTGTGTCTGGAGTGGCACTCTCTTCATCTGTCCGTGGGCATGGGTGGTGGGTCTGTGGGGTGTGCTCGGCAGCTGGAGGGTGGTGTTTTCTCGCCGGTGGCTCTGCAGTCATGAAATACGGGCTGGTACACCCATGGGGGATGCTATTTTAAGGCTGTTATGAGTTGCATCCTGCATGCAGTCTGATTTACCTCTGTTCAGGAGCAGTTATGTCCCTTGATATCTTAATGGAGGTGTCCTGCGCGTGCCTGTACCCATCGTCAACACAGCGCAGGCCTCCAAGGGTGGTACAGGGCTGCTCTAAAGGCAGGTGAAGACAGTGCTTCTCTGGGTCCTCCCCAGCACCTTCGGGTGTTTCTTTTTCTCTTGCCTAACTAGGGCTGACCCTGGAGAAAGGTCCAGTGACGGTGAGGAAAGACCCACTGACCACAGGGAAAGTCCTGTTGACAGTGGGAAAGACTACAACTTTGGATTCTCTCTTGAGGGCACATAAGACCGTATGGCGAAAGCTTGGCTGTGTCCTGGAGTGGCACTCTCTTCATCTGTCCGTGGGCATGGGTGGTTGGTCTGTGGGGTGTGCTCGGCAGTGAGGGTGGTGTTTCTCGCCGGTGGGCTCTGCAGTCATGAAATACGGGCTGGTACACCCATGGGGGATGCTATTTTAAGGCTGTTATGAGTTGCATCCTGCATGCAGTCTGATTTACCTCTGTTCAGGAGCAGTTATGTCCCTTATATCTTAATGGAGTGTCCTGCGCGTGCCTGTACCCATCGTCAACACAGCGCAGGCCTCCAAGGGTGGTACAGGCTGCTCTAAAGGCAGGTGAAGACAGTGCTTCTCTGGGTCCTCCCCAGCACCTTCGGGTGTTTCTTTTTCTTCTTTGCCTTAACTAGGCTGACCCTGGAGAAAGGTCCAGTGACGGTGAGGAAAGACCCACTGACCACAGGGAAAGTCCTGTTGACAGTGGGAAAGACTACAACTTTGGATTCTCTCTTGAGGCACATAAGACCGTATGGCGAAAGCTTGGCTGTGTCTGGAGTGGCACTCTCTTCATCTGTCCGTGGGCATGGGTGGTTGGGTCTGTGGGGTGTGCTCGGCAGCTGGAGGGTGGTGTTTCTCGCCGGTGGGCTCTGCAGTCATGAAATACGGGCTGGTACAACCCATGGGGGATGCTATTTTAAGGCTGTTATGAGTTGCATCCTGCATGCAGTCTGATTTACCTCTGTTCAGGAGCAGTTATGTCCCTTGATATCTTAATGGAGTGTCCTGCGCGTGCCTGTACCCATCGTTAACACAGCGCAGGCCTCCAAGGGTGGTACAGGGCTGCTCTAAAGGCAGGTGAAGACAGTGCTTCTCTGGGTCCTCCCCAGCACCTTCGGGTGTTTCTTTTCTTCTTTGCCTTAACTAGGCTGACCCTGGAGAAAGGTCCATGACGGTGAGGAAAGACCCACTGACCACAGGGAAAGTCCTGTTGACAGTGGGAAAGACTACAACTTTGGATTCTCTCTTGAGGGCACATAAGACCGTATGGCGAAATCTTGGCTGTGTCTGGAGTGGCACTCTCTTCATCTGTCCGTGGGCATGGGTGGTTGGGTCGTGGGGTGTGCTCGGCAGCTGGAGGGTGGTGTTTTCTCGCCGTGGGCTCTGCAGTCATGAAATACGGGCTGGTACACCCATGGGGGATGCATTTTAAGGCTGTTATGGGTTGCATCCTGCATGCAGTCTGATTTACCTCTGTTCAGGAGCAGTTATGTCCCTTGATATCTTAATGGAGTGTCCTGCGCGTGCCTGGACCCATCGTCAACACAGCGCAGGCCTCCAAGGGTGGTACAGGGCTGCTCAAAGGCAGGTGAAGACAGTGCTTCTCTGGGTCCTCCCCAGCACCTTCGGGTGTTTCTTTTTCCTTCTTTGCCTTAACTAGGCTGACCCTGGAGAAAGGTCCAGTGACGGTGAGGAAAGACCCACTGACCACAGGAAAGTCCTGTTTGACAGTGGGAAAGACTAACAACTTTGGATTCTCTCTTGAGGGCACATAAGACCGTATGGCGAAAGCTTGGCTGTGTCTGGAGTGGCACTCTCTTCATCTGTCCGTGGGCATGGGTGGTTGGTCTGTGGGGTGTGCTCGGCAGCTGGAGGGTGGTGTTTTCTCGCCGGTGGGCTCTGCAGTCATGGAATACGGGCTGGTACACCCATGGGGGATGCTATTTTAAGGCTGTTATGAGTTGCATCCTGCATGCAGTCTGATTTACCTCTGTTCAGGAGCAGTTATGTCCCTTGATACTTAATGGAGTGTCCTGCGCGTGCCTGTACCCATCGTCAACACAGCGCAGGCCCTCCAAGGGTGGTACAGTGCTGCTCTAAAGGCAGGTGAAGACAGTGCTTCTCTGGGTCCTCCCCAGCACCTTCGGGTGTTTCTTTTTCTTTTTTCTTCTATAATATATATATATATATATATATATATATATATATATATATTATATATATATATATATATATATATATTATATTATATATAGATATATATATATATAACTTTGGATTTCACCTTTGGGAGACATTCACACAGTAGGCATGTTTGGGAGACAAATCACCAAAAAGCTTTTTTAGCCAAAGCAATGACAAAAAATCCAGTTTCATCACTGATCTATGCGTTTATGAAGTTTCCAAACTTGCATAAGCAGTAACAGTTTTCAAAGATAACTGGTTTCAGATATAGCCTAAATAATAGGATATATTGTGTCTCCTTAGCGTTTTTTTTTACCCTGAAATATACCTTTTGGAGACACCATGCATTTTTTAGTACTTTGGGGAGACATGTTTTGTTTAGTACTTTAGGGAGACATGTCTCCATAATGTACATTTTGTTGACTAACTTGACACTGAAGGCCTTTTAACATTGTTCCTCAAAATGCAATTTAAAACAAGTTTTATATCAGTATTAACTACTCGCTTTGTTTGCTGCCTGTCCGACCATATATATTGGTTTTTTGTTGAGGTTTTTATTTAACAGAAAAAAGCTGTTCTTGAAACCAAGAAAAAGCGTTCTTAACTAAGCAATAGTGCCCCCCCCACCCCTTATCACATACACGCCTCCCTTTCCAGAATTGTTTTTTATTTTAGTACAAGCTGGCTGATAAAAGGTCTTGCTCTCAGTGTAGTATGGGTTTTGATCATCGAAATGACTTTCCTAAAATCATATTATTTGAAACATTTTAAACTTTTGTGTGCCTCCTTTAATGTCTTGGGTCGCTTTGTTTATTAGGAAGTTCAGTACACAGAATTTTTATTTTTTTATTTTAAGTTGTCCATTCGTGGTGTGGGTTGGACAATTGAAATACGAGATCAGCATGGAGGTAGAATGCAACAATAATTTTTTGTGAGCAAAAATGATCTCATGCCAGTCTGATCTTCTAATCTGTCGTGGGTGTGGGTTGGACAATTGAATAATGATCAGCATGGAGTAGATGCAACAATTAACTTTTTGTGAGCATAACATGAAAATCTCCATGCCAGTCTGAAATTCTAATCTGCCCTCATTGCTATAGTCCCCAGGATGGATGGACATGTTCATATCCAAAGAGCATCTCCCAAAATTCCCAAATTTCAAAACCACTTTCTTCTTCTGGATTTTTCAAAGACCGTTAAACGCCATAAAACTGAAATTAAGCAGATAAAAGGGACACGTAAATCACACACACACACACCACACATACACACACACACACACACTACACGCACACACACACACACACAACAGACAGACAGATAATTACCTTTTAATAGAACAGTTTCCTCGTTAATCCACCAATATTCTGGCCTTATCACTGTCTCTTCACAAATGACCCAAAAAATGTAGACTATTATATTTCCTTTTTTCCAGCCACAATGCAACTGCCGTGTTTTGAAAAATGAATCATTGGATCTGTCCTAGATGTCATAAAAATACAACAGTCAATTCCAAAGGCAGTCAATGTGTTGTAGTTGACCACAAGTCAGTTAAATTAAAATGCTGAAGAACTGACACACATATTTCAAACATGGGTAGCAGAATTTCAGCTCTACTATTCCTCAGTTTTTTCAGCAATGCCTTTGTCTAACTCATTCCACAGCCACACATTTTTCCCTTTCTTTTTTTTAATGGGCAAAAACGTCAACCTGAACACGTAAAAAAACAAGGTTAGAACGCTGGTGAGAGTGTTTGGATAGCTTGGCTAACTACTGAAACAAAACGTCAGCCAAAAAACATATTCCCGACTTTGTCTCCTTTTTATCTTCCTGTGGGGCCAGAGAATGTGAACTGTGATCCCGCACGATGGAACACTCTTCTTCCTTCTTCCTGCAAGACTGGCTCACTCCAAAAAATTAGAGTAGTCACCAGCACGCAAGTTAAAAAAAAAAGAATAAAATATAAATAAAATAAAGTGCAAACTCAGCCTCTTGGCCCCGGAAGCAATATTTGGCAACAAGGGGTCACACACGATATTCAAAACAGTTAAAAGCAAATGGCAGATTCAGGCCCAGGTAACCACATAATAACTGGGAAGTTAAAAATAGAAAAATCAGTCATATGCAGACTCAAGACTGTCGTAACAATTTTGATTTTTAAATGAGAATGCCATTTTGTGGCAATCTTGATGGCACCCCGGCAGAGTTTCCCCCAGCCGTACGAACTAGAGAAAATGAATGTAACTTGGCTGTCCAATATTTGATGCAGGTATTTCATTAGATTGACCGCCACTCCGGGTGCTACTTTTATTTTTTTTAATTCAGTACTAGTTGTTCCATTTAGGATATCAATATTAGTTTAGCTCAGCCTTTGAAGAAGGGTATTAAGTATGATAAAAGCTCTCACTCTTCTAAGGGTTTCCATTCTAATTTCCTCAGTTCTTCCTAGTATATCCCTTTCTCTCTGATATGGTTCCCTGTTACGAACCGTGCTCTCTCTTCTGAACTTTACGAGTCCTTTAGATGGTAAGGATCCCAGACTAGTCAACCATATTCCAGTACTGTCTATCCAGTGTTTTGTAGCAGTCGTCCTTAACCTTTTGGGGGCAGTCGTTGATAGTCCTGTATATGAAGAGCTAAGATGTGTTTTGCTTTCTTACTACTAAAAATGTAATGTTTTCTTTCCATTTGAGACGACTATCTATAATCATTGCCTAAATATTTTGCAGGCAATTGGTTTCTTTAAATAGTATTGTGACTAGAATATCTGATCTAGTGTGGTGAGCGTTTATTAACCTATACTCAACACTTTGGCACTTCTGGGGGATGAAATTCCATTTTCCAAGTTCTTTCCCACTCTTGTAAAGCGTTATGTATCTGTAAATGCGTTGTATCTTCTTGCATCTTATTGTTCTATATACTAAGCTGTTTATCTGCAAAATCCCTTATAGTAGTTCCAGGAGAGAGGATTTCTACTTATGTCCATTTATATAAATTAAAAAAAAAAACAAGGGCCCCAGAACAGATCCCAGTGTACACCTGACAAGACTGGTTTACACTGGGATGACGACCCTTCCACAACAACTTCTGCTTTCCTCCCAACAAGGAACGATCTAGACCATTTTAGCAAAGGGAACCGCCAATGCTAATGTGTTTCTAATTTAAGCAGCAGGCCCCCATTGTCAAACCTTATCAAAGGCTTTTCGAAAGTCCAATACAATTGCCTCTATTTGCTGTCTGTTGTTAAGACAGTTATTAAAATCATTGAGAGTAGTTATGAAGCCTGAGTCTCACAACCCTTCGCTTTCCTAAAACCATACTGGGGGCGTTATTAAGAAGTCATATTTGTCAAGACGTCCATTATGCTACTATATATGATGTGTTCAAGTAATTTTGCTGATAAATGAGTAAGAGAATAAGTTCATATTCTCTGCTTTTCATTTTGTCAACCCTTTTTTGAATAAAGGGAACATGCTCGCATCTCGGCCACCTCATCAGGTATTACTCCGCTGGTCAGTGAAGCTTGGTAAAGTAAGGTGGTATACCCCATCAATTCATTGGCGACATAATCTCTAAAAGCTTGCAGGAATCCAACATGACCAGTAGCTTTGTATTTAACTTACCGCCATTATGGCTTGATGAAGGGCTCCTTCGCCCTTCGATCAATAACGGATTTTTTTTTCTGTAAGGCTGCACAGTACGCAGACCGCATGTTGCCAGCATTTTTCTGCAGCCATCGTTTATAAAACGATTTTTTAGCCACAGCTCGCTGAAAATGCAATTGCCCGGCATTTGATTTCTCGGAGAGAACCAGGATATTCAAGGGAAGTAACTTTCGTCGTTTACGCTAGAAATCGGAAATCGAAAGTTCGTTTCAGCTCAATCGCGGCGTTCATACCGATCACATTTATTTATTTTTATTTACATGTATTTCCCCCTATATATGTTAAAAATTTCAATGGTCCCCGTTTTGTTTTCTAAGTGGATTTCTTATATTGTGATTTAAATCCAAATTCACAAACATTCACAAACCATATTCATGATTTCTTATTTTTCAAAGCCTATTCCATGCCTGAAAATAACATCTTTTTCCCCAAACCTTCCAAACTTTCCCAAACGCGCTGTGAACCCTGATGAACACTATAATTAATTTTTTCATGTGGCAAAAAGCGAGAGAGAGCAAGTGTGCGAGTACAAGTGTGTTTTTGAACGTTTAATATATTCATTTTTCCATTGTGGGAGGTGCCTTCCAGGTTTTATTGAATTTCCTAACAATGCTTTCAGAAAAAAAATAAATTCTTGAAAGTCAAAGAAAGTATCTGTGTTGTGTAGCCTTCTTGAACTGATAAGGTCTATCAGTAGATTGGCAGATGACTATTTGCTTCATTTTAATAAAGAGAAGAGAGAGAGAGAGAAAGAGAGGAGAGAAGAGAGAGGAGAGAGAGAGAGAGAGAGAGAGACAAAGAGAAACAGACACGAGAGAGAGAGAAGAGAGAAGAGAGAGAGAGAGAGAGAGAGAGAGAGAGGAGAGAGAGAGCGAGAGAGAGAGAGAGAGAGAGAGAGAGAGAGAGAGAGAGAGAGTTGCATGCCCTTCCGTCCTCCCACACACACAAAATGCAGTTTCACAAACAACATACACAAATACAAGCAAAAATCATATTCCAGTTATAATTCAAGCAGGGAAAACTAAAAAAAAAAACACACACACACATCACGACAAAAACAAACACCTTCATATGGATTGCGCAAGTCCAGCGAGAGTTAAAGCATGGGAGCACAGCCATGGGACATGGCATTCCCTCCTGGAAAAAGTACTAACTCTCCCAGTTCCAAATTCATCTTCTCAAAATCCGACTACACCCTCCACAACCATATTCTTGAAACTGTCTCTACCTCCAAGTATCTAGCATACCATCACAAGTTGACCTAAGCTGGGACCCTGCCACATCAACGCCATCTTGCTAAAGTCACAAGACCCTCGGCATCCTTAGAAAAAACCTGAATACATGTATCCACAACCAAACATATTTATTAAATCCAAAAGTTTACGAAGCGTATGTAATAGTGATATATCCTGAACGTGTTTTACCTGCAGGCTCCAAACTACAGATTCGAGACTTTTTGAAGATTCTATTGAACAGTTCACTCAAAAAGCAAACCGTTTTTGGCCCTATCTCACCACATACCGACCCAACAAGAAAACATGAAAATTTTGCCTAAGTTTGCATCTCCCCCCCTGGATTCATAAACTGAAAAATCTCCAAATCATGAGTGCAAACAAACTCCAAATCATCAAAAGAAAAAGAGAACAAACTTAAATACATAGTTCATAAACTTTCAATCACTTATCAAGAAAAAGGAAGAACTCAGTAATTTAGTCACGCGAAAAACAAACCTTGATGTTGTAATTGGGAACAGAAACTTGATCTTAGTAAACTGGAACATCCAGCATGAACTTTCTAATGGAAGGATTTTGATATTTATAGAAATGACAGACTTTGGAAAAGAGGTGGGGGAGTCTTAATTGCCATTTCGGAAGAACTTTAGCCAGTGAGTTTTTTTATCAAAGCCAAAAATTGAAAGTTTATTTTGTAGGATTGATTTTAAGAATAAGAGACCTCATTGTTGGATCAGTATACAACCTCCAGACATCGATGAAAATGAATGTTCATTTATATTGCAGAGACATTTTCTGACATTGTTTTGCCAAGAGGAAGGCAATATTAAGGGATTGGAGGGAGGACTCAACTTACCCCGACACTGATTGGGCGTGAAGATGCCATACTTGTAATCAATACAATAAACACATAATTCTCTCAGTTTTTGATACCACCAAAAGACCTTGGATTAGTGCGGTCAGTTTGAAATAACCAACACTGCCAATGAATTCCTGATTTATTTTTTTTACTAATTGTCCAGGCGTTTTAGGCAATCAGAATTAAATTAGCAGCCTGGGTGTTCATGAACATAATTCCATAGCACTTTCAACCCTTTTGAAGAAAACCCCCTTAGAAACGTACCATCAGACTCTGGAACCAAGCAGACTTACCAAAATTACACAGGGATGTCATGATTTTCAGTCATCTTTTTTTTAGGTCTCATAGGTTAAAGATAATGTCAAGACCTTTGGAAGTGTATAAAAACAACTTGGAATCCATTATGGATGACAACATACCTACTAAAATAACTTCAAGCAAGAACCCACCAGCATGGATTAATACAAAGACTAAAAATAAACGTTTGTTGAGAAGGAAACATCGGTTCTTTAAGTAAATGAAATTATACGCTAATTCAGAAAGATACTGATGAGGTATAAACATATTAAGAGAAGGTGTCAGAGAGAATGTAGGCTTGCCACTCCATTATGTTAAATCATGATTTCAGAGGTGATCATCAAACAAGAAATTATGGTCCTTGCATAAGGAAGAAAGAGACAGGACAAACATTGGGATTTCAGACCTGAGCAATCAACCAGAATAACCATAATACTGGACCCTGAAGGAAAAGCAAATTTACTAAACAATCAGATTTTTGTTCGGTTTTCCTCAAATCACCAAGCCTTTAAATTAACGTTAACTACAGGAAGATAATGAACTCCCTGAAATGCAAAATATCAATGTAAGCAAAGCAGGAGTATTTAATATCCCTGACCAACTATCATGGAAACAAAGCTACTGGTCCTATGCATTCCTGGCAAGCTCAGAATCAGGGAAATTTCCTGAATGCATTGTTCAACACTATCATACACCGTTTGGGTAAAAGAAACTCCTGAAATGTCAAGTTTGAATTTTCAAGTTTTTTCCAGCTCAAACCAAGCAAATATCATCAATAAGGTCACCAAAACAATTCTTTAGTTAGTTTCAAGTTCAAGCCGGAAGTTAGCACAAAAACCATTTCATAGCTGGAACTGGAATATTGGTACAACAACTATCCTTACTTGGCGAAACATAGTGCCCTAGCAGCTGCAGAGGTACTGTCCTTGCAACACAATGCGCCATACAGGTGATGAACATGATCCTATTTATGACAGGAATTCGTCACTGACTTCGTTTTATCAAAACTGTCCGTTCCATTTGAACTCGCTCATTCAAATCCTTATTGCGGACATCTCCCAGGAGTAATCTAACTGGTGAATTTCCGAGGAACTGCTGAACATCACGTTTTCCTGCGAAATGAACAGAAATAACACCCAAAAATACACCAACAATAGCTCAAACGCCTCTTTCTTTCCTATTTTGCCTAACTTAATGAGTCGACAACACCCCCCCCCCCCCTTCCAACCCTACCCCCATACTGCCAAACTTGTACAGGCAAATAAACAATTTTATTCTGCTTCTGGTGGTTCATTGCATATATAGTTTATTACTTAATCGTATGTGCTGTCGGAGAGAGACATGATAAAGCACAGCCATAACTAAGCATAAACAACAACTATCATCTATTAAAGACAATAAAGGTAAAGCTGCCCCATAGCTATTGGGTCTTGGGCAGTGACACTGTTAGGAGGTTCACCATGTCTAGGGCACTGAATCATAGAAGACGGAGCCATCCCTCTTCCTCCCCGCTGCCCTTTGACCTTCCCTAAACGAAACGGGTACCCATTCACTGCCTGGTGGACAGAGTTTTCTCAGACAGAAAAATCGACTCCAAGCTGGAACTCGAGAACCCAGGACGTCTGACCACAACCCATAGCTCAAACACAACAACTTGGTCACAGGCCCCTCTCATACCATCATCTATACCTTACATAATAAAATACCTCCTCTGTGTGGTGTGTGTGGATGTGGGGTGGGGGGGGGGGGGGGGGGGGGGGGGGCGGTGATGGGGGTGAGTGGGATGGGTGTGGGGAGTGGTATCTACCAGAAAATGGGGAGGACCATTTATGGCACTTGCCTGAGGGTCCTCCCTTTGAGAAAACACTCCAAGTCTACTTGCAGTACATGTCACTACAAACACAATAGCTCTCGCAAGTATAAAGGACGCTTGGGAGTTCTGTTCACAAGGGAAATATTGGTTTTGATTTTTCAATGGACATGATTTCATTGAATTCCTGCCCTTAATAGATAGTAAACTTTTTCTATAACAAAGTTCTTACAGATTCTCATTGCAAATTTAGAGAACATTCAAGACCATCTTAATAATAACAATAATACTGAAACACTTATAATTGCACTCCTCCACCCCAATGCAGAGTCTATGCGCTTAACAAGCAAAATGAATGCAAAGCCGCATATATACCACAAAAACATAGTATTCCACACATAAGAACTATGTACAACAGGACAATCACACACGCACACAGTAAAAACATACCAACCTAGACAAACAACATGTGCACACGTATACCCACACAACCACACACGCGCGCAACGCACAACACAGTCAATTTCACTCCCGCCATATATTACAAATGAAAACGAAAAGCAAACAGAACACTACTAAGACTACTAAAATCTCCCGAATCTCGTCTCTCGTCTCACCCGCACTCCGTCCGTCAGTCTGCCTCCCTCCCCCTCTCCTCACCACAACCTCCTTTACATCGTCAATGAATTTTTTTTTAGGTGTTGGTGACTTCACAAATCACAAACCATTTCAAATTTCAACACCATTTTTACGACCAAAAGCAAATTTCCAAGACTTGAAAATGGCACCCATTTCCCAAACTTCAAGATCTTCAAAAACCATGCGAACCCTGAAAGGGATTGTTGAGATCGTTTGAGGCGCCCATTTGTCAACATTTTGCCTGGTTGTGTGTTGTGTGTGTGTGTGCGAGGTGTGTGTGTGTGTGTGCGTGTGGCGTGTTGTGTTCACCCAATAATTCCCGAACCAGTATGAATGGGTCCCACACAAAAGGGCAACCATAGTAATTGAATAAGACCTGAAGCACCATAACAAAGCAATTGAGCAGTGTACTTGTAAACAGCCAAACTTTCACATTCCGGGGGGGGGGGGGGGGGGGGATCTGAGAAACCATGGGTAGGTAAACCATGCCGTGTCTTGACAAGCTCAAATAAAGAACCCAGACTAGCAAACACACACTGATCTAAAAAAACTATGCAAAAAAAAAATCTATGCACATAAAGCATATTGTTAATTATCTATTGAATACATAAACTTTTCTTTCCATTGCAACACCAGTTATTTGTAAGGGTATGCTAAACATACCTGTGCTGAACTACTAATTTCTTACTAATTTCTTCTCCATTAAGTCTAAAGATGGTGACCAGATCAGCAATAACCACACCGCTGACCCAAACCCTGTGGTCACTCATTTTGAAACACAAAATGCTATCTAGCCACATTGAGCTAAAACTGAAACACTAACCGACGATACACAGACCTGGTACAGATCTACCAGAACGCCCTTTAATTATGTCCGTCATGAAATAGCTGGCAACCAATTCCTCCATGAGCCTTGCTCCATCTGGAATAAATACGATCTGAAAACGGCAAAAAAGGTACCATAATGTGATTCAGGCAGTGTGCAATAAAACAAATGGCAATTAAGTTTTGAACAAATTATGTGTAGATACAAATAAGCATGCAAGAATTTCATAAAGAATTGAATATATTTAAAAAGACCAAACTTCAATTGTAGTTGCAATAGGTTATCCACAAAAATTACTTCCGTTACATTCTGAACAGATAGCAGTTTTAAACGTCTATGAAGTCAGAAAATGACATCAGTTACTCACACTTCCTCCCAAAAGCGAAGAAACAGGTGCCTGAACAAACGCTTATCAATAAAAACAACCAATAGTAAGACTGGGCTCAGCAAAAATCTGACTAAAACTCTATTGATGCATGTTGTTTTTATCCTTGAATTGTTTAGTAAAAAAAAAGTAAAAAGGATCAAAATCCAAAAAAAGAAAAGAAAAATGTTGTTCAGTCTAACTAACCCATGAACGTTCGAGCCTGTACTCATGGGAGCACACCCACTCTGAATCTAAGCTTGTCTTCTGAGGAAGGGAGGAAGTACAGCACCCAAAAATGACTGGTTGGTAGGTACAAGACGTTGAAAGCTCCAGGATTCTTCAGCTACAATTCTGAAGAAGCCCAATGAGCAGAAAGTTTAATTGCTCCTATTTCCTTGACCACCCTCTAAAACCATTTACAATTTTCCTTCTTTAAAAACACACCAACACACACACAATTACTGTCACCGAGCAATGACAAGTCGTGCAGCGCATCCAATGCCAAACGCATTCAACCCCCATAGGTCAAGGACCTGACTTTACAAATTCATGTTCGGGTACCTATTCCCCGTCTGCAGATACCCTTGGGGACAGTCAAAAGTAGAAAAATGACCCCCCAATTTTCAGTTGCTCAGCGATTTTTTTCCCCTTGAACCCCTTCTCCTGCACCCTCACCACCCATCCTTAGTCCCCCACCCACGCGAACCACCACCAACAAAAAGCACTGCAAGCCACAAGAAGGGTAAGGCTTCGAGTAGTAGGCAGGTGCCTATGCAGAGGAGCTTACCTACTCCCCTTGGACAGACCCGTTGCCGTTTAACTATAGATTCGGTATAACTCTCTTTTCGAGCCCAAGATACGCCAATGAGGCCAATGCTTCATCCTGTTTCTGGGTGAAGAACAAGAGTAATAAAGAACACTCCCCCTAAAATCGGATGCCGGACTTTTGCAGACTAAACCCACGAACTCAAGGCTTAGCACCCCATTTCACATAGATACGGTGAACATAAATATACTAGAATACTTTCCTAAACTAACCCAAGCACAACACACGCTTTTTATACTAGAATACTCCGTGTAAACTGACCCAGTCGCGACACACGCTTTTTATCTTAAAATACTCGTGTAAACTGACCCAGTTTGCCCTATAACACACTTCAAACCTTACTTGCACACCGAACCCTAATCTTAACACAACCCTTAACCCGCTAACCATATTTTTGCCAAAATACCAACATTTCCAAGCTTTTTGATCTCTCATATCCACCCATTACATTTTCATGTTGAATTCTCCAAATGTTTCTCGAGTATATCCGATGTTACAATCACTGAATCAGCAGACCCTGAATTTTGTTTTATTGTTCAAGCACACTGAAACTGAATAACAAGGCCATTTACACTGAAATATGCGAGTGAAGCAAATTTAACACAGACGGAGAGATTGACAATAGTGAAAACAGTACAGTTCATGCATTTGTCAACTGTTTAACAATTTGGGTAAAAGGCAGCTAACACCCCCCCCCAGTTTTCGTCCTTTCTTTCTTTCTGATTTTTTTTTGTTAAATTGCATTTTTCAAGTGTAGATAGAGGTTCTAGTCCTTTCTTTTGAAAAATTTAAAGTTTCATTTTTTTTCCATGTACAGAGAAGAAAATCTGTCTTGATTACAGTGGGAAATACAGGTGGTGACCTAAAAGGCCCTATCATGACTGTCAAGAATAGGTCAGCACTATCATAAGATCAGGGTCAAAGGGGGGTTAGGTCAAGTTTGAATTATCATTTCAAACATTAAAAACCCTTCTTAGCACAAAGTTAGAAGAAAGACCAGGCCTATCTACACAGAAAAGCAATATTTCAATTCAAGGAAGAACCAGAAAACAGGGAGGGATGGTTAACAGCACCTTTGCCAACAATATGCATTTGGAGAGGTGTCACATTCAAGAAAAACGTACATATTTAAAACTGTATTAACACCTTACATATTTAACTGTATTGCCACATATACATATTTAACTGTATTACACCTACATATTTAACTGTATTACACATTACATATTTTACTTATTACACCTTACATATTTTAACTGTAGTACACCTTTGGGGACAAACCGCATTAGAGAAATACATCCGGGAGAACAACTTGAACAGGTGAGACAATTTGTTCCTTATAATTAACTAAATTACACCTTTGGGAGACAAACTGCTCTTTGAAAAATGCATATGGAGACATTTGATACATATATATATATATATATTGTATGTTACTCAAATCACACTTTCAGGAGGCATTTTCAGTGTAGATAACTTTGGGGAGCCAAATCACTTGATGTATTTTGCACCAAAGGCAGATTGCCTCCCTCAAATAAAATTTCAATTACATTTTGTCTCCAAAGGTACAATCGAGCAATAAAACAGCAATGTTTTTAATGTGACATTTCATTGTACTTGAAGTCTTCATTTAAACTCAGGCATGGAAATGAAATACTGTGAAAAAGCTAAAATTAGTAAAAGCATGTCTGTGAAATAAATAGGGGGGGAAAAAAAACATCATTATCTGTTTCCCATTTCATCAGTTTTTTAAAATAGAGTAGGTCAGTTTCCCTCTTTTTAAAAAAAAAAAAAATGAAAACATTGGGTAGTGAATTTTTATTTTAATTCGGTACCCCCTATGTTAATTATGGCTGTAACGCATATCCCTTGAGTTATTGGGAAGGAAATTTCACTTCATTAATGTTTTCCACATTGGTGAAAAAAAAGTGAAGGGGTGGGGGCCAAAAACTAGGGTCAGTTGGACGTCTTTTTTTTTTTTTTTTTTTTTTTTTGGGGGGGGGGTTTGCCTTAATCCATTTAAACTGAAGTCCTTTTTTTAAAATACAAGCTAAAGAAAAAAGCAGAAAAAGATTAAAAAAAAACAACTTTTGTTACATTTCATTAAGGGCAGTATTTCTCATTCATTTACTTTCTCTTCATATGAAAACACTTCCAAAGCCTGAAAAAAAGTTGAAAATTGAGAAAATCCCATGCCTATGTATGTCAAAAAATTTTTGGTACACAATTCAGTTGTACCTTTACCTTTCTTAGACCGATTTTTCAGCGCCGGTTGCTGACTGCAGACTGTTGCCTGGAGACTGGCTGGTTGCTGATCCCCAACTGTTTTCCTGGAGACTGCTGTTGCTGAATCCCGACTGTTGCCTGGAGACTGGCTGGTTGCTGATCCCCGAGTGTTGCCTTGGGAGACTGGCTGGTTGCTGAATCCCCGACTGTTGCCTGGAGACTGGCTGGTTGCTGATCCCCCAAATGTTGCCCCGGAGACTGGCTGGTTGCTGATCCCCGACTGTTCCTGGAGACGGCTGGTTGCTGATATCCCCGACGTTTGCCTGGAGACTGGCTGGGTTTCTGATCCCCCCGACTGTTGCCTGGAGACTGGCTGGTTGCTGATCCCCGACTGTTGCCTGGAGACTGGCTGGTTGCTGATCCCCGAGGTTGCCTGGAGACTGGCTGTTGCTGACTGCCGACTGTTGCCTGGAGACTGGGCTGGTTGCTGATCCCCAACTGTTGCCTGGAGACTGGCTGGTTGCTGACTGCAGACTGTTGCCGGAGACTGGCTGGTTGTTGATTTGCCGACTATTGCCTGGAGACTGGCTGGTTGCTGACTGCGACTGTTGCCTGGAGAAATGGCTGGCTGCTGACTGCAGACGTTGCCTGGAGACTGGCTGGTTGTTGATCGCCGACTATTCCTGGAGACTGGCTGGTTGCTGACGCCGACTGCTGCCTGGAGAGGTGCTGGTTGCCTGGCGAATGGGTTCTATCCCTTCCAACCTGGTAAGTTAAAAGGAAAAATTGTGGTGGCGTTTATGCAACTTTTTTTCACTGCAACAGTTTATTTTTTCCCACACCGAAAACCCTTATTACAATTCTCCCCCCAAACAAAAGAACTTGGAACCCGACAATTATTTTTCCCCTTACAATTTTTTATTTTCAAAAAACAAAAACAAAAAAAAGAGATTTCCGGACGACGA
>JAFLJL010011303.1:0-22806 GCA_018398815.1 Conus ventricosus
CCCTCTCCCAGGAGCAGTGGAAGGCGGATGGTGATGACGTCTCCGGAGTGTTCTGATGGAAGGCTGGAGGAGCAGTGGAAGGCGGACGGTGATGAGTCTCCGGAGTGTTCTGATGGAAGGCTGGAGGAGCAGTGGAAGGCGGACGGTGATGACGTCTCCGGAGTGTTCTGATGGAAGGCTGGAGGAGCAGTGGGAGGCGGACGGTGATGACGTCTCCGGAGTGTTCTGATGGAAGGCTGGAGGAGCCGTGGAAGGCGGACGGTGATGACGTCTCCGGAGTGTTCTGATGGAAGGCTGGAGGAGCAGTGGAAGGCGGACGGTGATGACGTCTCCGGAGTGTTCTGATGGAAGGCTGGAGGGAGAGAAGAGTCAGGTGGAGGGGCCCACCACCCCGCTCAGAAACTGGCACATACACCGACAGACTCGCACTGACCAGCAGTAGACCGACATTATCCCCTGCCCTCCAACACTTCCAACTTTGATCCATGATCTTTTGTTGTTGTTGTTGTTGTTGTTGTTGTTGCGAACTCTGTAATTAAATTTTCAAAGCCGGAAGGAAGGGCGGTAGAGAAGAGAAAAGAGGAGGGTGTGTGTGTGTGAAGGTACCAACAGAATGGTAACACACAAAGCCATGTTCATTAAAAGCGCCCCCCCCCCCCCCTGCTATCCGCCCCCCCCCCCCCGTCCCGCCCTCCCTTCCCCACATCCCCCGCCTCAGTTCACATGCCCCAAGATATTGGCTTGTACCCGCTCCCCTTTTAAATACCGTAATTAACAGCAAAAACGACGCTCTCACTCCTGTGCACGTAAACTTACATCCAAACGTACTCCGTAGTTTCGGATTAAGCCACATTCTCAGTACTCCTTCCTTTGGCGCTGTCTTATGTTTTTCATGACGTTCGAAAACATATTAACAGTTTAGCTGCGCAGGAAAAGAAGACAACGAAGAGAGATGAACAAATGTATTGACAATGCTCAAAATTCCTGAAACTTACCACCAGAGTTGCAGGACTATAGCAAACCTCATCAGCTGGTTGGGTGGAAAAACCTGGTCTTCCAAGCCTCTTGGATGGCCAGCTCCAGGGCAGGACCAGATGAAGCCCAGCGATCCATTTCCTGGCCTCCCCGCCACCGCAGCAATGTGCTGTAGATGTAGTCAAGCCAGCCAAGGCCTCCTACAACAGTGAATCCAGTTGAACTACAGCAGTGAATCCATGCCGGTTGAACTACAACAGTAAATCCATGCCGGTTGAACTACAACAGTAAATCCATGCCGGTTGAACTACAACAGTGAATCCATGCCAGTCGAACTACAACAGTGAATCCATGCCAGTCGAACTACAACAGTGAATCCATGCCAGTTGAACTACAACAGTGAATCCATGCCAGTTGAACTACAACAGTGAATCCATGCCAGTTGAACTACGGGAGCGCCAAATTCCTCAGACGAGCTGTTCTCTTCTGCGCTGTGAGCACGGGGTCTAGCTCTTTGTTGCCACCTCCCTCCTTTCAGCCCCTCCCAGGGTGAACATCGGTTTCATTTCATGAGGGCAGGTCAGGTAAAAGGTTCTCATTCTTCAAGGAAGAAACTCACTGGGGTGGAGTCCCACATGACAGGCGCAGAAGAACATATGGCAAATGCACGTGTTTCACGCGCAGTGGGGCCTGTTACGGTACAAAGTGTCCACAGGAACAAAGTGTCCGCACGCGGAAGCAGTCTGGCTTGAACGTAAAGTGCGCGCTCTCTTCCAAGTGGACAAGGGAGACAACTATAGCCTGACGTCACAGCCAGATTGGACCCGTGACTAACCTATCGTCCATTCTGACCATCATCATTATCAGGATTTTTGATCTCCGCTGTATGTTTTCATTTCCGTAAGCATACATAGCTCTTGAGCAATTTTCTTCATCACCATCATCATTATCATCATCGTCATTATTATCCCACCATCATCACTTTATCATTATTGTTATGATTATTACCATTATTTTGATTTTTTTACACACGCACATGCGCGCGCGCGCATGCACACACACACACACGCGCGCACGCGCGCGCACGTACGCACGCATGCATGCACGAATGCACGCACGCACGTGCGCACACAGACACACACACACATACACACACACAACTGCATACACACAATCATGACCTCATAAACACACATACAGAGAAGAGAGAGAGAGAGAGAGAGAGAGAGAGAGAGAGAGAGAGAGAGAGAGAGAGAGAGACAGACAGACAGACAGACAGACAGACAGACAGACAGACAGACAGAAGACAGACAGACAGACAGAGATTGAGATAGAGACAGAAATACAGACAGACAGAGACAGAAATAATGACATAGACATACAGAGACAGAAATACAGACAGACAGACAGGCAGACTGGCACCACCGTCCCAGGACAGTGAGGAAGGTGGACCTCTCCGTTTGCTGACAATCTTCAACACGCCATTTCCATACTTCGTACTCTGACGTAAGACAATGTCCATGAATCATTCCTCCAGTTCCTCTCTGCTCTTCTCCCGTCCCCCTTTTCTTCCCCGCACCCCATCTCCTTGCTGCCTACTGTCATGTGACGTAGCCTCACATCAAGGCATGTGACGCTCCATCACATGTAGTTTAGTGATATGAATCATTTCCCCATGCCACATCTAAAAAGGAAGAATATTTATGTGCTTGACTAGTGTAGCGGGCGTCCCCAAATAATTGTGAGAATGACTCATTAAATAAACAACGGTGGTCATTGGGTGAAAGTGACCACTGAGAGATACTTTAATAAGGGGCTGGAAAGGTGCGGGTCATGTTTTTTTTTGAACACTGAGTATGCACTCACTAGGGGGAAAAAATTTGGGTTTTTTTTAACCCACAAATGGCCTAGAGACCGAACCGGGTCAGAGGCCCTGGCCCTAAACTCCCTAAACCATCATTACCAGGTACCCATAGATTTTTGGGGAAAGCTACGGGGGAAAAACCTAAAGAAAAAGAAAGAAAGAATAATTACTTGGGAAGCGGGTTAAATTACACGAACCTTATTCGTGTTTTCCACCCCTTTCCCCCTTTCACCCTTCACTCTTAAACCTGTGGGGGGTTTTTAAAGACGGCCATGGTTTTGGGGAAACACCCGGGTATTTCCACCCAAAAACAAATAAAAACTCCGGGGAAGGATGGGAAAATCTTTATACCTCCATAAACGGGAAATTCAAGGGGCGAAAACTTTTTCCGGGAAGCCCGGGAATCATGACAGTAGGGGGCCGAGTCTTATTCGGATGGGCATGGAAATAAATGTTTGCAAGAAGGAACAGTTTTTTACCAATCCGGGCTCACTTGCCCCTCCCCCAAAATTTTTTGGTAAAAGTGGCCAAAAAAGCCCCCTTTCCCCTGTTCTCTACAAGTAAACTTCAATAACCAAAAAAAAAACCCGTTTATTTTACAAACAAATACTGTGGGGGTTGTCCTTTTTTTTTAATATTTTTTTTTCCCCAAAACCCTTGCTTTTTTTTAAAAACTAATTTATATTTTTGACATAAAATCCCCCACACTTATTCGGGACAAATTTTCTACCTCAAAACTTTGAAACCCCGACGGGCAACCAGGGGGGGGTTACAGAACCCGCCAAGGCTGAAACCCTGTTCCTTTTTTTTCCCGGCGGGGGCAGACAAGCGCCCTTCGTTCAAAACAGCGAAACGGCCCGCTTACAAACTGCACCAAAAAACAATAAAGCAAAACCCCTGGCGGCGCTTTAAAACGGCACACAAACGGCTTTTTTAATGCTTTTCAGGGGGCCCGGAAATTTTGTCCCCCTTTTAAATATTTTCTTACGAATTTTCCCTGAGAGAGAATTAATTTTTAAAAGCTATTTTTTCATATTTAAATCAAAGTTTTTTAATAAAAATTATTGAACAAACAGTGACTAACGAGTAAGGGTAAAAATACGGGTTGTTTTTTGGGCCTTTAAAAATATTCTACAAAAAATAAAAAACAACTTTATAAACTTTTACCCGCCCCCCTAAAAAAAAATTTTGGGGTTTAAAAAAAAAGTTTTTCAATGTTTGGGTTTAAAATATTTTTACAGTAAATTTTAAACAAAACAAGGGATTTTCACAAAAACACAAAAAATTTACGTAAATGAAAAAATTTTAAACGTTTAAACTGGGGTTTTTGTCTATTCACAAATTTTTTTAAAGGGGATTTTACAAATTTATTTTTTTTTTTGGGGAGGACTTTCTCCGTTTTTCTGCAAAGTGGGCAGGATTTTAAAGTTCGAAAATACAAGTACAAATTCCCAGTAAATTCAAACCAAATTCTTTGGAGATCAAACCAGGTTTTTTTATTAGGGGATAAAAAGAAGGAAGCCAAATTAAAAGGGGAAAAAACTCCCCGGGGTTTGAGGTATTTTACGTCTTATAACTAAAAGGGGTTTCAAGACAAAAAGGGAAAGGCAAAAAAAAACACAAAGGGGCGAAAATTTTCTGCAAGAAAGGCAAATATGATTTTTAAAAACATAGCCCCCCCCCCCCCCCCCCCCCCCCCCCCCCCAAAGAAAAAAAAAAAAAACCCCAACACCACCGCCAAAAACCAAGCTTGTAAAATTACACCAAAGCTGTAATTTCCACTTGCAGAAACTTTCTTTACAAAACAAAGAAGAGAGAAGAGAGGAGGAAAAAGGGGAAACAAGCGAGGAGGAAAAAGGAGGGGGAAGTGAGGGGGGGAAGAACAAAAAGGGGGGGGGCGAAGCGGGGGGAGCGGAAAAAGGGGGGGGGGAGGGGGAAAGGGGGGGGAAACCCCTTAAACCCCACAACCCTTTATTCACTTTTGGGTTCGCCCATTCGTGAAAAACAGGCCACCCCCATTCCCTTTCCCCCCCCTGTTGCATCATTTTTCGGGGTGAACGCGTCCCTTCGGCTTTTTTGTCATAACAGCCCGGCCCTGTCGGAGGGGGGGGGAAAACACATCGTTTCCCCACCCCGGCCCTCATTCCCACTACTGTCTTTTTATTGCCCTTTCCTCCCCGGGGAAAAAACTTAAATGCCGCCTCAAAGCCATTTTTCACCCTTTAAAACCATTTCGGGCAAAGTGCCCTAGAACAGCATATACTTTTTCTCTGACAAGAAAATTTTTAAATAACCAAAAAAAAACGATTACTACAAACAAACTTTCGGGGCGGGGTTTTTCCTTTTTAAATACAAATTAAAAAAACTTTTCAGAGAGTAGCGTGGGGGAAAGTACCCGGGGACTTGAACCCCCCCATAAATTTAACGTAGGGAAAAGCGGGGCCGTGACTGAACCGCTTCAAAAGAAAAACGGTGTCTTTTCCCCCCAAGGGCCTCCTTTTCATACGGGCAACTCGGGCAGGGGGGGGGGGGTGTAAGTTTTTAATTGTTTGGGTTCCGGGGCCTACCCCCCAAGCCCCGGGTTTTTTTTTCACCCTTCGGGGGGGGGAAAAGTTTGGCGTTTTGGCTTTATACTCCCAGTTTTAGAAAAAACGTGGGGTTTAAAAGTTAAAAAAAAGTTTTTTAAATTCACAAAATTTTTAAAACGTTTTTATAGTTTAAAATTTGGGTGTGGAAGACAGGGAATCAGCACAATTTTTAATAAAACCCAAACCCCCCACACAACCCCAAAAACATTCGTTACACCCCCACACACACACACCAACCACCACACACAACACCCTTTTTCTCTTTCTTTCCTCTCAATTAAATGTCTAAAAACCCAAACATTTTCGACTTTTTTTCTGTGTACAAATTTTGGTAAACAGACAGGCGACACGGGGCAAAAAACCAAACACTTTTTTAGGGGCTCGCGGCGGGTTTGAAACCAAGAGGGGCCTACCCCTTCGCTGTGAAAACGAACACATTTCCAAAAAGGGTTTGCACAACATTGCACCCAAAAAATTTTTTGGAAAAATTCTAGAGGGGGCCACTGGGCAGGGGCCGTATCGGGGTTTACGCACACGACTGGGGCGCCTTTTTTTTTGTTTGAGCCACCGCACAAAAAGGCGGGTTTTTTTGACTGCCTCGGGTTGTGCCCACTTTTTTTTACTTGGGGATTTTAAAATGGAAAAAAAACTTACGGAAGAACGGGGGTTTGAACGGGGCCAAAAGTTTAAACTTTTTAACGGCATGTTAGAGTATTTGTTTGAAAGAATTGGCAACGGGTTTGTAAAAACCCGGAAAAGGGGGGTTTTTAAAAAAAACAAAAAGTGAACAAAACGTTTTGGGAATACGACAACAAAAAGGTTTTTGGGGTTCAAGAAATAAAAACAAATGTAGCTATTTTTAATACGTTTTTTGACTATTGAGGGAAGGGTTTCCCTTCTAATAAAGGCGCTGCATTGTTGAAAGCCCCCCGAAGAAAAACCCAAACCATACGTTTTGATTTTTGGGACGGGCTTGAGACAGCTAAGCCATTTTAAAAAAAAACATGGCGTTCATTTTTTAAGGCGGGGGGAACAGGGCTGATTCTTCGAAAAAAAATTTTATTTTTGAAACATTTTTGCTGTTTCCCCCCCCCCAAAAAAAATTTGTTCCATTTGGGGTATTAACTTATTATTTTAAACCCTACAAAAACCCTTTGTTTGGGGGCAACCCTGATCTGTGTATTAAAAATGTTATACTTTTCCCATTTTTTTAATTTTTCTAACCATTCATTGCCTTTAAGTGTCCCTTATGCAACGGGAAATGGGCTTTTCGAATTTTTGGGGGGCAAAAAAACCTAAAAGGGGGTTGGGCAACCTTAGTACATCTACCGGGAGGAAAAGATATGGGTGGGCTGAAAAGAGGAGCACACAAACTAGGTTTAAGGAAATTTTTTTTTTTGCCCAAAAAATTTTCCCGCACACTTTTTTCGGGAAAATTTTCAACCAAACCAAAACAAAGTTAACAGATAGGCGGAAAAGGGAAGGGGGGGAAACCCAAATTTCGTTTAAATTTTTAACGCTGAGAGCCCCGACCTTCGTTCACACACCCCCCCGGGCAAGGGGAACCCAAAAAATAAATAAAGGGGAGACGGGGCCGGGCCCCAGGTGGGGGGTGGGGGGGGGGGGGGGGGTTTTTCCATTTCGGGGTTGAAAACCCGGCCAGGGCCCCGTTACGAAGTTCTAGACGGTTACTGGCCCCTTCCCCACTTTTGTGGCCCCCCCAACGTCAGAAAGCCCGGGGTTGAAATTTGTCTTGGGAAGGTTTGGGTTTTATGGAAAAAAATTCCCCGGTTTTGTGCGGGTTTGGGGTTTTTGTTTTTTAAAAATTTTTTGGGATCATGGCGAAAAGACAGTGGGGATTTAAAAAGCTGACAATACTTACGACATGTTGGGGACCAGGCAAAATTTGTTATGTTTTGGGAAAAGGAGTTGAGACGGCGGGGCCCCTTAAAATTTTCTCGAAAAACTAAGAGAATTTCTTTTGTTGAATCCATATGCAAAAGGGGTTTTTTCTACATTTGGGTTTTTCTTTCATAGAAGTCTTTTTTATGGGGAAGGATTTGTATTTAATTTTTTTCAAGAAAGTGAGGAGATAAAAATTTTTGGACTCCCTTTTTCCCACGGGAACCCAATGCAACCCCAAAACCCACCCCTCTCAAAAGTCCCAGCAGGGGAGAAACTAGCGCCCCCCACCCTAGAGCGGGTCAAAAGGGAAAACATAAAAGGGCCGTTTTTTTTCCGGGCGCTCCCCCCCTAGAGCGGCCCAAAGGTCAAAAGGGGAAAACCGTTTTTTCCCCAACGCTCCACCCTAAGCGGCAAAGGTCACATTTGGCAAACCGTTTTCTTTTTTTTTCTTCAGCGCTCCCCCAGAGCGGGTCAAAGTCCCAGAGCAAACCCCTTTTCCACGCTCCACCCCTAAGCGCTAAAAAGGTTACAGGGCAACCCGTTTGGGAAGTTCCAGGCGCCCCAAACCCAAAGAGGGGGGTAAAAGGGTTATCACAGGGAGAAGATTAGATTTTTTTTGCTCCCTTTGGGCCTTTGCGGGTCTACCCCCAAATTCACATAAAAAAGGCTGTCTATTCAGCCCTTTTGGGCCAAGGGGTTTCCCACATGACAAAAAAATAAAGCCTGGGGTAAAAACCAAACACACATTTCCCCACCCCCCCAAGTCCCCCCAAATTTTTAAATTTAAAATTTTAATTAAGTCCCCCCCCCCCCCCCCCAAGGGTTTTTTTAATTTAAAATTTTTAAATTTAAGTTACTTCAAGTTTTAATAAGTTTTTTGTTTAAAATTTTTTAATTAAGTTTCTTGACCCAAGTTTTTGATAATTCTTTTTAAAAGTCATCCCAAAGAAAAACCCCCAAGTTATTTTTAATTTATTTTAAATAATTAAAAAAAATACAAATCTAGTTTTTTTTCTTAAAATTAGTAGTGTCTAAATAGTAAAAAACAAAAACGCCTCAAAAACGCTTTTATCTTTGAGGAGGGCCTTGTTTAAAACCCCCCTTTAGGGGGATGGGGGTTCCAACAAAATCTTAATAAGGGCAAACCACCCTAACCCAACCCACTTTGAGCCAATTCCTGGTCAAATGGAAATGTTTTTTTATAAAACTCCATGCCCTTTTTTTAATGATTTTAAAATTTTCATTTTAAAATAGGGCCATGACCATTTTTAAAAAAAAAATTTTAAAAATTAAGTTTTTTAAAAATTTATTCCATTTGAAAGGGATCAAAATATGCTTTGTTTTTGGGGGTTTTGGCTTTGCTTTTTGTCTTTGGGGGGGTTTTTAAGGGTTTAAAATTTTTGGGGGTTTCCCCTTTTTGTTTTTCTGCCAGGTGTATAATTTTTTAAAACCGTAAAACGCCCCCAACAGCAGCAATGGGCCCCCAAAAAATGGCAACTTTTTTAATTTTCAATATTCCATAAAAGATTTTTGGGGCCCCTTTAAATTCACATGGATTTTTTTTATAGCCGGAAATTGAATCAACTTGTTTTCTGGGGCTTTGGGGCGTGTTTTTTTTTTAAAGGATGGGGTTAAATTCGGGAAACAAAAAATTGTTTTTTGTCTGTTCCACCTGTTTAATTTTTTTCCTGCTTTAACCCCCGGGATGAGGCATTTTTTTTCCACCCGGCCCCCCCGGGCCCCCCACCTTTTTTCAGTGGCCCGGGGATTCTGCTGATTTTTTTTGGCTTGGTTACTTTCTCCACCGATTAAAATTTTTTCCCTTTGTTTCCCGGGGTTCTGAAAATTTTCCCACTCGTTCTTTTTGGGGAAGGGAAAACAAAATCAAAAGATTAAAATTTTTAAACCCCCTGTTTAAATGGCGATAAAAAAATTTTTCCAAATGGAGTAATAGACCCACTTTTCCTAGAACCTAAGGGACTTTTTAAAAATTTGGATCTTGCGTTAAATCATACTAAGATTTTGGTTCAGAACCAAAGGGGGGCAAATCTCCCCGACATTTAGTGAAAACAAACAAAGAACCGTTTCCCCCCAAACATTTTTTCCCAACCATTCTAGACCCCAGCTCCCTTTCAAAACCTGTTTTTAACTTTAAAAGTTTTTGTGCACATTTTTTTAAATCTTTTTCAATGCGAATTAAAGTTCCGGGGAAACTTTTTTTGGTTTTTTTTCCACACGCTCCCAAAAGGGAAAAATACAACCTCCCCCTTTTTGGGGAAAAGCAAACAGTTTTGGCCACAACGGGTAAATTCTTTAAGGGTTGGGGAAAGGGTTTTAGAGGGCCCCCCCTTGTAGCTGTAGATCAAAAGTTCTTTTTTTTTTTTATTAAATTAAATTATTTAAATTTTATAAAAATGACACCGAAAAAACTGTTACCCAACCTTGTTCCCATTCGGCTGTTTTGGAGGACTAATGTAGTTACTCAATGCTTGGTAAAAGCGGGGAAAAAAAAAAAACCAGCAATCTTGGAAAACTAACTTTGGGGATTCGGGAAAAGGGCAATTTGGCTACATTGCAGCTTGGGTTTGCCACAAAAAGTTTTTCTATCCAAGCAAGGAAAATTTCCCAAAAACAGTAAAAACATGTAAATAAAAAATACATTTAAAAAAAAAGGGCCTCCTCGAATGAGGAAGGGGGCCCCCGGTGGGGTAATGCGTTTGCTTTTTAGCGGAAGTAATTTCGCTTTTAGAAAACCCTGGGGGATGACGGCGAGAGAAAAAACATAACAAAGCTATGGGCAACACCACGGCACAAGACGCCTAGGGAAAACGAGATTTGAGCAGTTTTTTTTAAAAAAATGACACATTTAAAAAACAGGAAAGCGGTTTAAAATTTTTAAAAGATTTTTGATCAAGCAATAAAAAAATATTTCAAAGAAACGGGCAAACCGGCCCAAACCCTTGCCCCCCCCCCAAAACAGTGCCCTTTTATAAACCCCATCAGAAAAAAAAAGATCCCAAAGAAATCGCGTTTATTCCCTTTTGGAAGACCGTCGGGGGGGGGGGGGTTTGGGGGGTTGCACATAATTGGGGCTAAAAAAAAAAAATGAAAAAAAATCTATTATTCGCCCAAAGGATTTTGGAAAGGGGAATAACAAAAATTAAAAAGCAAGAAAAGCACGGGATTTCCTAAAAACAAAAAAGCAAAGGAATGGTATCAAACAAGAAATTTGGGAAAATTTTTTTCCCCGCGCCTAGGCGAAAACAGAGCCCACACTTTGCCCCAATAAAACCCCCCAAAAACGACACCCACCCGGGGGATCTTCTATATTTACCCTCTGATAGGATTAACGAAAAAGATTTAAGAAACCACTCAAAATCATTGACAGGGCTTCAAGATCCCAAAGATGGAAACCCATTACACAAAAAGTGTTTTCGGGGGGGTTCTGTTCCATACAGCTGATAAACAACGGGGGCCCTTTAACTTATCCTCGCATGATTCAATTTTTGAAAATGGAAAAAAATTTTTAAAGGCCAATGAATCAATTATTTTAAAAACATAGAGTTACCAAAAAGGGCATTCCAGGAGTTCTAGATCACAGGCTTTAGTCGAAAACTTTAACAAACGGGTTAGCTAAAGACTTTTCTCCGCCCCTATCCCCGAGAGCTGTTGAAAATTTCCTCGAAAACAAAGAAGGGGTTTAGAAAAAATTGCCCTCATTTGCGCGCAATGAATAATGAAAAATTTTAAAGGGGTTAAAACCGTACAAGAAAATCAAAAGAAAAAAAAAAAAAATTTTGGCTAAAGGGGGAGTCTTCATCCGGCAAACTATTCCCTTTTGGGGAAATTGAAAAAAAGGAAAACCTTTTTTTAAAACCGGGGAAAGAAGCAAAGGGGACCCTCGCACCCAGGGAAACCCGATCCAGTTTGGGGGGTGTTGCCCCTTTAGGGAAATAAAAAAAATTGTAAAAATGAATCCCCCCGTGTATTTTTAGGGAAAAATGCCCACAAAAAAACACCCAGCCCCTAAAAGATCTTTGTAAAGGGAAAAGAATGCGATAATCCCCCAGGAAACCGTTCCGTTTTAATTTAATTTACGGTTCCTCCGTCCCCCTTTTGCATAGAAAACTCGGGTTTAAACAAACACCCTTTTTTGTTTTTTGTTCATCAAACGACTTCTTTTTTTAAAAACTGTTTTTGTTACTCAGGAGATTAGATGGGGGTTTTCGGGGCCATAGAAAAGTTTTATTCCCCAAAAAAGCTTTTTTGTATTTTCATTAAATTTTTTGGGGCCCTGCAAAACACGGCAGATATTCCCTTTGTTTTCCTTAATGATTTTCTCCGGGCTTAAATACTGTACTTTTTGGGACCTTAACCCCACAAAACCCTGATCCCCTTTCCAAAAATTTCCCTTCATTTTTTCCAAAAACCCTTTCCCTTTTAGAAATTTGAAGAAAAGGCGAATCTTTGGGAATTAATCGGACGTTCATACCACCCCCCGCTTGCCCTTTTAGTTTAAACTTCCATTTCCATTCTTTTTTGATGTCTTCAGTAGGAATATCTAAACAAAACTGTCTGTATCTGTGAAAGTCTCGGGACCAGGATAGGGAGGGCTTAAAGAAATAAAAAAGAAACTCTAACTCAAAAGTTTTTGATTTTTTTCTAAAAGGGGAAAACCCAAAAAAATTACGGGTTTGTCTAATTTGATTTTCCTTTTTTTCATCATTTCCTAAAAGCTGTTTCATGAAATTTTCTGAAGTCCTGATATTGGGGTTTTGAATCGTTTAAAGGCTTCTTTCCCTCTCTGGGACAATCGACATTTTTTTGCGTTTTTGTGGGGATTCTCCTTAGTCTTTCCAAAACAGCTTTTTTCCAGCTTAAAAAACCTTTTTCGGACCCTCGGGGATTTATTTTCTGAGATCATTTTTTTTCCATGATATATGGTTTCATGAACTTTTTTCTTGATCAAAAGCAATTATCAAGAACAGCTGCAACTTCAAACCATGGTTTTTAAAAAAAAAGGGAGAATTTTTTTAATGACAACATAATTTTTTTTGCCCCAAAGGGTTTAGGCACAAGTTTGGGTTGGTTCTTTTTGGATTCATCTTGGGGCCTTTCTGCTGCAAAAGGGGTTACCCTTTAAACGGGTCAGGATTTCATGGGATTTTTCAAGTCAACTTCTAGAATAAAACCCACGCTTTTTGACCCAGCGTTAAACTGCCCAACCACTTTAAGGCCTTTTGAATATTGTTGGGAATCACCCCCTGTTTTACATTTTAAAGGTTTCGAATGGAAGTGATTGCGCCATACCCCAAACCCTACGATTGGGTTTGGGATCTAAGATCATAAGATTTAGAACCCCTTTTTCTCGGATCATAGCCCCCCCAATATTTTGTTTTCTTTTCAGTAAAAGGTGCGACGCCATACTAATTTTCCCCCCCGCAAACCGTTTTTCAATCATCTGAATATTTAAATCTGACAATAAATCAAACTGTAAAACCCCAAATAAACTTTAAGAAAGCGTCCCAGTCAAACCCCGGGGGCAGAAAAAAAAAGCGCAGGAAACCAAAACTGTAAAAGTTTCAGCAGGTCTTTTTATAATTTTCAAAGACCCTCCGCCCCCAAAACCCTACTTCGCCATTAAATAAAAGTCATGATAGTCCCCCCCATCGTTTTACAATCTAAATTTTTCCAAGCATTTTTGACATGCGGTAATCGGAGTCCTATGTCCTTTTCCCCTAAGCCCAAAAAGAACGCGCCTTTAGCGGGAAATGTTTTCTTTGCAAACCTTTCCCAAATGTTCAAGTATTCCCTAAGGGAAACACCCTTTTTAAAAAAAAGTTGATCCCCAAAAAATTTTTCCGTTTTTTGGGGAGGACTTTAAGGGCAAGCCAGGGCCTCTAATGACCCATCATGTGTTGGGATAGAAATCCCTAAAAGACATGTTTTTTTTAAAAATGAAACACATGTTTCTTTTTTGATGACGGGGCAATCATGTACCCCCGAAAGGGGCTGTTAAATGCTTTCATTAAAAAGGGGAGAGTCATAACCTCGCAAGTTGGGGAAAGAATACAGGGAGCTTTTCCCTGTCTTTTTGGGTCAAACTTTATTGAAGATTGCAAATTTAAATTGCCTGCACCCCCAAACTTCCCACTAATGTACATGGCTCTTACGTGGGGTTTTCAAATCTTGGGCGTTAGCTCTAAAACCCCAAATCCAAAAATGCGTGGGTGAGTCTTTCTGTTTTGGTCCCTTTTGGGGCCAATTTTGATTTTGATAAGTTTTTGATTTTTGAACAGGCTTACGCACTTGCTGCATGCGTTTTTAAAAATGTTTCTGCAGCATCTGGCCTCTATATAATTCTGGGTTTTAATTTAAAAGCCATCCGACCCCAACAATAAAAGAAGGCAAAAGAACAAAACTGAAAGATTTCTCAATTTAAAACTTTTTTTGAAGTTTTTGGGGGTGCTGGGCCCCCCATAAGGGAAAAATAACGCTCAAAACCCGTAACCCACGTAAAAAGGGGGAATTTTCCCGTTTTTCCCTTCTTTTAAAAAAACTTTAACCTGGCGGGGGCAGTTAGTTTTTCCCTTTCAGTCTACGAAATTTTTCAATGTTTTTTATGTTTTAAAAGCGCGGCTTGGCGGTTGGAATTTTTTTGTTAAAACCTTTTTACAGAATTTTTGGTTTTTGTTTAGGGTTTGGAAATAGCGCTAATAATCTGCTCCCCTTGTGCCAAACAATGTGTAATGGGGGCCCCCGCTGGGGGAAACAATTAGGGGGTAAGTCCACATTTACTTTTGGGTGGTTCGCCAGGGGTTTGGGCTTTTTTTGGACACTTTAATTGGCACCAAATTTTTTTCCCCTCCCATTGTATACAATTAACAGTTTATTGGGTTTTTTTTGTTCCCTTTAAAAATGATCAAATTTTTTTCTAACAAAAACAGGAAAAAGGGTATCCATTAAGTTAAAATCTTTGGCGTATTGGGCCCAAAGTTTTCACTCTTTTTGCCCTGTTTTGCACATAAAGCAGGGCCCGGGAAGAACGCACCACCTGAAACATTTGTTGTCCCAATTTTTTTTTGTTTTTAAAAATGCCCTTTAAAACCAAACCCCCCCAGGTACGGAAAGTTTAAACCTTGCCTACAATCGGTGCATACTTAGCCCCCTTTTTTAAACTAATCTCTAAGACTTCGCCCTCTGACCCAAACCCGAGCCTTCATTTTTTGCTTCTTTAGCCCGGGAGCGTCAAACTGTGTAAGCATTCGTCGGGCCCAAAAACCGGGGGTTAAGTCTTAGAAAAGAATAGTCTGCTGTTTAGTTGAAAAACCCCGACTTTTAGATTTTTTTTTCATTTTTGTTTTTTTTACATAGTCATAAAACAGCCAAAAATTTTCTTTAACTGGCGGGGGGCTAAATTTTTAGTTTGCCTGGGAAATTGAGAAATAGCAAAAACAACGCTTGCCCCGTACGTTTGTTGGGGGCAATGAAATTTAAAAAATATCATTCCCGTGCCCCTTGATAAAAGCTCCCCTCTCAACAATTTCCCTTTAAACAAATTTATTGGGGCCCTTCATATATCCCTTTGGGCCCTGCTGTCCCTTTTTTTCTAAACCAACCCTATTTTTTAAAAATTTAAAAAAAAAAAATTAATCAAACAATTTTCAACGTCTTTTTGTGTTGGGCTCAAAACTAAAGAAAAAACGCCCTTCGATTTTTTTACTGTGAACCTTTTTTGAACAAAAATTTTAAGGGCGTTTTCTTTTTTTAAAAACATTCCTTTTTTAATCGCTCGGGGTCCGGGTGTTGGAAAAACCCTTTTCCCCCGCCTTTCCCTTTTAAATCAAACTTTTTTCTTTTGTAGTCATCAAAATCGGCCTGAAAAAGATTAAATTTTTCATCCGTGATGTTTTTAGTCAACAAGCGCTTATTTTTTGTCATTTAAAAAGAAAATAAGTTTAGGGGCCTTATTTTTTACCCCTAGCGTGTGCTTTTGGGAAATTTAGTTTTTTTTAATTTTTTTGGGCCCGCAGCACCTACAGCTAATGAACACAGACCGAGAGCTAAAAACAAACCTCCTAGAGGGAAAGCTGCGGGTGCCCTTTTCCCTTGCAAAAGGCCTACACTTGTTCCTGCTGATAGAAACACTTATAGCGAAAGCTCCAGGATTAACAAATGTAACACATTAAAGGCAAACAGAATCCCCTTTGTTTTGGTTTTTCGTATTTTTAAAGGTCTTTCTCTAGTTTTTTTGGATTTTTGTAATGTTTTTTAACGGGGGTTTTTATGTTTGGGGTTTCCCACTATCTCTTCTCTTTGGGGGCGCTGGGAGGGACATTTGGATAAACCAAAACAACATGCTTTTTTTTAAAAAAAGAAAAAATAATTTTAAAAAACACTCTTTAAGCTGTTTTTTTTACAAAAAATCCCCTGCGCATCAAAAAATTAAAAAAAAATGTTAATTAAGGGGTTTTTTCGGGCCCTTTCTTCTTTACAATTTGAATGGTTTAAATTTCGTCTTCACCCCTTTTTCCCCCCTTTCCCGCAACTGAATTTTCCTCTGTTGAACCCTTTGGCAATCCCTAAACCCCTAAATTTTGTTGTTAAATAACATCAAGCCCAACATTGGGGAAGATTTTAAATCTTTAACACAAGGGCAACTTTGGTTTCTCCCCCACCCTCCCCTCCAAACATTTTTCTTATTTCATCAAAATGCTGAAAGGTTTAAGCCCGCTAAACGTAGATTTGGTTAGGCCCACCCCCAACGAAAAATTGTACTTTCGGTTTTTTTTTGGGTTTAAAAAAATTTTCACTTGCTCTTTTTTAACGGTTTCCATCTTTGCACAGCAAAAAAAATACCTTTAAGGGGATCTTGCCCGCAAAAACTACAAAGAAAAATTCCCCTATAGTGTCTGTTCCCCTTTTGGAATGTTTTAGGAAAGAATACTCTTTTTGTAATATATTGGGAAATGTGAATGATATTGGGGGGCCAAACAGCTCTGCCAAAATTTGAGTTTCTAAAAAACGTCAACCTCAACGAATGTCAGAAATGCTGTAATTTTCTTCGGTTTTCTGTTGATCTGATAACACTTTGGGACAGTAAAGTTTGTTTTTATATGCCCAAAAAAGTCCCTTTTTTTGCTCCCTTTAAAGTAAAGGCCTGCGCTTTTAACAACTCAAAATTTTTGGGAATGGAAAAACTTTCCCCTACGCAAAATTTTCACTGCATACTTTTTAAACCCTCTTTAAAAATCTTCGGCGCCTTTCTATGTTTTTGGGCTTCTTAAATTTTTGATTCCTTGAAACGCAAATCAGCCCTTTTATTCCCGGTTTGCCATAGATCAGAAAAGTTAAAATATTCGCATTGTTAAAGAAAAATATTTTTTGCCCCTCCGTTTTATAGAAAATTTTTTTAACAATTCCCGGGCCCAGATTTTGGGCAACTGTCCTGTTTGGGTCTGTTGTTGAAGCGGTTCTATTTGGGGAAAGGAAAAACGCCAGAGCCGGGCACAACAATTCATCCGCTCCTAAGTCTGGGAAATTTTACAGTAAGAAATTTTTTTTTGCAATCAATAAATAGAGGGTTTTTTTGGGAAAAATAATATTCCTTTTTTTTCCCTCCCCGCCTAAGGGCTTTTCAGTTTTCCCAGGGGGGTTAAAGAAACGAGCCATAGTTTTTCCCCGGGCCCTTTTTATGAAGAAAATAAAAAGTTTTTTATTTAAAAAAAGGGGAAGGGGAAATTTAAAAAGAAGAAAAATTTGATTTTTTTTAATTTTTGGAGAAAGACAGGTGAAATGATCCCTTTGACACCCCGCACGGGTTTAACGCCTCTCATTTCGGCTGAATTAACAGAAAATAAGGCCAAATCATTTTACCAAAGTTTTTGGCCAAGAACCCCCCCAATTTAAAAGACCCCAATGAAATTTTTAAATAAAAAATGCCCCTTTTTTGGGAAAAACGACCGAGGAGAACTTTTTTTTTTTTTCTTACAACAAAAAAAAACCCCCAAAGTTTTAGCCCGGGGGGCAATTAGAAATTTGACTCCCTGCGGTACAAAACGCCTTGGCATTGCTAAACCAAAAATTTAAAAGGGATGCAGTTGCTTTAAAATTCAAAACCACTACAAAACCCCAAAAGATAACCAAAGCAAAAAATGGGAAAATTTAAAAAATTAAAACCAAACAGCGGGGAATTAATAAATACAATAGAAGCAGAAACCATTTTTTTAGAAGAAACCGCGTTAAAAACAATTTAAAGAACCCCCTTTTCCCCATCAGAATTTTTACCCCCCTTTATCGGACTTTTTAAAAACCCTCAAGGGAAAAGGGGGGAAAATTTAAAAAACAATTTTGCAAAACTAGGGGAACTTGATGGCCCTATAAAAAAAGAAAAAGAAAAACTCCCTTAGGCTGAAGACGCCAACTTTGGGCCTGAAATTAAAAAAAATAAACCCCAAAAACAAAAAAACTTGAACCCGGGGGATCAGAAGACTAAATAAGGAAAGACTACTAACCGAGACCTATTACGAACTCAAGTGAATAGAATAAGAGAAAAATATCGAAAAAATTTTATATAACCAAACGCAGCAAAACGAAAAGAAAAATTGTTTTGAAGCAAGGTGGGCACATTTGCCAAACGTTATAACAGCCTTTGGTTTTTCAATAAGTACAAAAGTGATGGCTATTAAGGCGGGGGTGGAGGGCAAAGTTCAGTGGGCCCCCACCGCCACCGCCATCGCCTCCACCGGGGAAAAACATGGGTAAAAAAACAGCTTGATCATCTTGCAAGGTTTTTTAAAAAAAATTTGCTGGAAAAGCCCTAAACGCTTTACCCGGGAATTTGGGGGGTATTTTCAGCTGGCTTTTTGGGCTACTGCAAGCAAATTTGTTGGGTTTAGGGGCCCACACTTATGGGCCTTAGTTTTTTGTAAAAGTTTGGGGTTTCTATTTAGAAGATAAAAACCAAGGAAAACCCCATGCCAGGGAATCCAAGAACAACCTGTCTTTTTCATATTCATGGGGGTCGCAAAAAGTCCCCAGCTTCTAGTCCCTTTAAACTTTGGGGGGGGGACTTCGGGGGTTAGATGACTTTAAACCTTGGGGGTTCTTTTTTGGTTTTTTAATATTACTGCTCAAATTTTTGTCCCTTTTTCCCCAAACCCTTCTTTCAAAATTTTCGGGTATAAGAATTTCATTATTATAGTTTTTTATTGTACCTTCTGGATCCCAGGTCAAAGGCAGCATGTATAAACCAGTGCCAACACAAAAATCTACTTCGATCTTTTCGTATTGTAAAAAAATGTTGGTTTCCTTTTAAAAACTTTTAAGGTAGAACAAATGTAAATAAGCGTCCCTTTTAAAATTTTCTTTAAAAAATTTTTTTTTGCGCCCTCAAAACCCGTAGAAGGGTCAGTTATGCCGATTCCCCGCCTGTGGGGTTGCCAAACCCAGCAAACACCAAAAGTAAATACGAATAGAGTCCCTTTATTCGTTCTATTTCCCCCCTCTAGTTAGGCCCCTTTGAAGTTCAAAAATAAAAGTTTTTCCATGCGTTTTATGCTCTTTTCGTAGGGGCCCGGGGGCCCCAACATTTGCCAAAAAAGAAAGAAATTTTAAAAGGGGGATGCCCGTCTAGTTATCTTTTTTGTGCGGGCCCCGAAAATAAAAGGGCGCCTAGGGCCCTGATTATGAAAACCCAACCTTTTTTTCCCAAAGCCTGTCCTTGATGTTTTTATTGAAAATTTGGTTTTCAGATCCTTTCAAAAACCTCATGTCTAATTTTGTTGCTGAGTGGGGTTAAAAAGGTTTTTCATTTGGGGAAAAAGGGGCCCTTTCAGTTCAGTCAAAAAACTCTGAAGGTGTTTAAAAAAAAAATGAAATCTGTACACGACCTCACCAAAAGGGTCATGGTGAAATTTTAAAAGTCGGGAAAACGGGCACTCCCACCCCCTTATGCGCCCAAAAAACCCCGCAAAGTTTAACTGGGTTTTGATAAAACTGCATCGGGTGACTAAACCACCCTTTTTTGATGTGGTCGGGTTTTTCAAAAGGGGGGTTTTTATTCTTTTAATGGGGGTACTCACCTTTTTTTGAAAAGAGGGAGTCCTGGGTCCAGCAATGTCAAGAGTATCATTTTCAAAAATTTTTTAAATTGTAGTGCGGCCCAACAAATAAGTTTTCGCCAGTTATTGAAAAGCACTCATTTTTTTCGGTTTTTAAAAAAAAGTTTGGGAAAATAACAACCCAAGACCATCCTTTTGTTTTTTGAACATGCTATTTAAAAACGAATGCGGAGCCAAAAAGGTTGCGCTTTATGAAATATTTTTCAAAAATCAAGGTTTAATATAAGGAAAACCAAAGGGGGAAAAATAAGATTCCAAAAATTGGGGGCCCCAAAGCTAACCAGTTACCCCTACCTGATGGGGAATTTCGGGTTTTGCTCACAAAAGAAGCAATGAGTAAATTCGGAAATTTTCTCCAAACTTAAAATGCAAATCTAAAAACAAATTAACATTCGAACCGAAAAAGCAAGTTACTTTTTTGAAAAGGCTAGCTAAAATGTTTGGCTTTAAAGTTTACACCCCAGGGCCCCTAAAAGATTTTTTGTTGCGCCAAACGAAACTACTTTTTTAAGGGAAAAAACCGCTCGATCTTGCATTACATTCATTACTTTTTGTTCATTTGGATGACTGAGCACTGATGAAAAATTTTAAAAGATGGAAGGCCTCAAAAGTTTTAAGACTTTACCGGGGGGAAAACTGCAAAATTGCGAAATTTTAAAAAAACAATTCCCCAATTTACAGTTTTAAAAAAATTAGTTTGTGGGGGGGGGGGTTTGGGTCATTTAATAAAAAATTTTCCCGAAAAAGCAGGGGAAATTGTGAAAGCCGGGGAAACCCACACATTGTTTTTGGGAAAAAAATAATAAACGGGACTAAAATGTCGCGTGGGGCCCGAAAAAAACCGGGGTTACAATTGGGGCCTGTAAGGGGGTAAAAACTTTAAAAATTAAAAGACCTTTTCAGATGGTTCGGCCTTTTAACAGAACGGGAGGGGAAGGGGCCCCCTTTATGGTTTGAGGAAACTAAAATGGGGGGAAAATAAACGCAAAGGTTGGCGAAAGCAAAAAGTTTCCCCAAACAGAACAACCGCGCAATCAAAGGCAAAAAATGGTTTGGGCCCTATAATATAAAATATTCGAAAACCTGACCTCAAATGGGCCCCTTGAACCATATTTAAATGGGAAAAAATTTGGAAACCCAAAATTTTTATATTTTAGCCGCAAAAAAGTTTCAGAAAAGCTTTTAAATCTTGGCCCTTTTTTTTCATTAAGTCTTTTCCCCCATGACAAAACGGGAAAAGATTGAAATAACGCCGGGAAGGGGAAAAAAAATACATCCCCCCACCGAAAAAACAGTTGTAAAAAAAGGGCCCAAAAAAAATTTCAGTTTTTTTCCAAGCAAAAAATTTGGAGACACGTTCCCCATGTTTTTTGGGGGGAAAATTTTTGTCTTTTAAAAATTGGAGAGGGATGGGGGTTGGGGGGCGTAGTGATGACCTAAAAAAAGGAATTAATATTTCTTTTGGGAAAACTTAGACTTAAACCCCTTTAACCCTTACCATCGCGTTCTTTCCCCAAAGGCAATATTAAAACTTTAAAAACCAAACCAAAAAAAACCAAAGTTGACTTAAAGAAAAAAATCTTACAAACGGGAAAAGGGATTAAACTACACATTTAGGGGCCCCGTAGGGGTTTTATTAAATGAACAAGGGTTTTGGGGGGAGAGTAGTTTAAAAAAAAAAAAACTATTAGATTTTAAAATCTGTTTTAAAAAAATATGGAGCAGTTAAACTTTATGACAAAAACTCCTCATTGCCATTGATTTGTGGGGAGACTGGGTTTTGGAAAAAAAAATATTTTATCCTTTTGGGCCCCTTTTTTAAAAAAGTTTATCGTTAAAAATTTTAATCATATTGGGGGTTTTTTGTCCAACACTTTAAAAGGGAAAAAAGCCTATCATGATAGAAGGTTTTTTTATGGACAATGAGACATAATTTAGTTATTCCCCACCAAAACTGAGTGAGTGTTTAGAACCTTTTTTTTAGACCCGTTTGAGGGAACCCCCGACACTATTTATTAAGATGACTGCCAGCAGAAAGGACATATTAAAAAGAGAACACTTTGCGAAACTAGCTTTCAGCGGAAGACAGCTCGGATAATGTGTGGATTTTATGTCAGAAATATAAAATCATTTTTAAAAAAAAACTTTTAGAGAACATTAAAGGGCTGTAGTGTTATTTCACATGAAAGACAGAGACCCCATTTGGAAGAATGTTTGCGCGAAAAAAGATGTTTTTGAAAATGAACCCGGAAAAACATAGGATTAAACCCAAAAACCCAAATCTGAAAAATTTAGTAAATTTGGGATTAAAAACGGGTAACCCTGCACAGTATGTTTGTTTTGGGAATAATCTTATTTTTTTGGGTTTTTGAAGTCTTACTTTTTCAGAGAAAAGTAAAATCTGATTCCAGGGCACTTTCGCCCGAAAAAATGGTTTAGGGCGAAAGTGGGCCCAGAGTCGGCATATTACTGTTCTCGCTGGGCTGTCCGGGCCCTCTGCAGGGCCCCGTCAGTAAAAAGCCTGCGACGAAAAAACAAAAAAGGGGGAAAAGGAAAAATCAAAAGGAAAAAAACAGTTTGCCCAAAAAAAGGGTTTAGAAATGCAAAAAAACATTGTCGGTTCGGGAGTAGGATTTTGTCTATTTTACAACGTTTTTAAACTTTCTTTTTTGGGGGGGACGTTTCGGTAAAACCCTATAGGGGACCGTAGTACCCCGGCTTTTGTATTGGGTTTCCCTAAGGGATCCAAAAGTCAATATCCAATAGAAAAATTCCCCCTCTGCTGAAGGGGATTATCCATCCCTGTACGTGACACTGGAATGTAAACTCCGCCAGGATAACCGAAAGTTTGAGAAAAATTTTGGCGATGGGGAAAGCAAAGCTATTTTTTTTAGGGCAAAACCCGTTCCCCGCTCTTTCTGGGGGGTCGGAGTCTGGAAAAGATTTGGGAAAGGGGGCGGCGTTTGTGGCGGGGGAGGGGTTTTAGGAAAACGCCCCGGAATTTCCCAAAGCAGCGGGACATTCGTGTGCACTGAAGTTACATCGACAAGTAAATAGTATCTTTCCCCCCTTCTCCATCCTAAATTCTGCTGAAACGCCAAATAGTATTTGGAAAAGGAAACGGTGGGGTTGGGGAGGATTTAACGGTGGGAACCCTCGGGTGTGGCATTATCTTCCCCTGGCTGGAAAGAATCAAAGGGAGTACTTCTTTGGGGTGGGGGAGGGTCACCTTCTGTGGGTGAGCCTTCTCCATAAAGCCAAACGCCCCAAACGGTGGTTTCCTCGGGATCCCCTTTTTTCAAAAAGGGGCCGGGGGAAAACCCTCCCTTTTGGTTCTAAATCAAAGGTTTAA
>JAFLJL010011321.1:0-16741 GCA_018398815.1 Conus ventricosus
CCGAAGTTGAGCTGAACTATACCAAGGTGCAAACCGCACCACAAGCCACACTAAGGGACGGGTACACGACGACAGCAACGACAATAAACAAATAAGTAATTCCGCCACCCTAGGTGGGTCGAACGTCGTAGGCCTCGTGACAAACTCGTGACACACGCACACACAGACATGCACACACGCACACACAGACATGCACATAGCACACACTCACCCACAGACATGCACATAGCACACGCGCACACACAGACATGCACATAGCACACACAGACATGCACAAAGCACACACAGACATACACATAGCACACACGCACACACAGACATGCACATAGCACACGCGCACACACAGACATGCACATGGCACACACAGACATGCACATAGCACACACGCACACACAGACATGCACATAGCACACACAGACATGCACATAGCACACACGCACGCACACACAGACATGTACATAGCACACACGCACACATACATGCACATAGCACACACGCACACACAGACATGCACATAGCACCCACAGAGATGCACAAAGCACACACAGACATGCACATAGCACACACGCACACACAGACATGCATATAGCACACACGCACACACCGACATGTACACAACACACACGCACACACAGATATGCACATAGCTCACACAGACATGCACATAGCACACACACATGTACATAGCACACACGCACACACAGACATGCACATAGCACACACTCACACACAGACATGCACATAACACACACTCACCGACATGCACATAGCATACACGCAAATACACACATGCACATGGCACACACAGACATGCACATAGCACTCACAGACATGTACATAGCACACACAGACATGCGCTTAGCACACACGCACTCACAGACCTGCACATAGCACACTAGCACACACCGACATGCACACAGCACACACAGACATGCACATAGCACACACAGACATGCACATAGCACACACAGACGTGCACATAGCACACACGCACTCACAGACATGCACAAAGCACACACGCACACACAGACATGCACTTAGCACACACGCACACACAGACATGACATAGCACACACAGACATGCACATAGCACGCACGCACGCACTCACAGACATGCACATAGCACACACAGACATGCACATAGCACAAACGCACACACTGACATGCACATAGCACACAGGCACACACAGACATGCACATACCACACAGGCACACACAGACATGCACATACCACACAGGCACACACAGACATGCACATAGCACACACACAGACATGCACATAGCACACACGCACTCACAGACATGCACATAGCACACAGGCACACACAGACATACACATAGCACACACACAGACATGCACAAGCACACACGCACCACAGAAATGCACATAGCACACACGCACACACAGACATGCACACACGCACACACAGACATGCACATAGCACACACAGACATGCACATAGCACACACAGACATGCACATAGCACAGGTCCAGCTGCCAGAGCTATAATAATAATAATAATAATAATAAGGAACATTTAGTGCGCTTAATCTTAATCAAAAGCCCTAAGCGCTACAGCAATAAGCCCTAACACACACACACACACTCACACACACACACACACACACACACACACACACACACACACACACACACCACACACACACACACACACACACACACACACACACACACAACACACACACACACACACCACACACACACACACACACACACACACACACACACACACACACACACACACACACACACACACACACACAAACACACACACACACGCACACACACCACACACCAGCGAAGGAGCAGAAAAATTATGTTTTGAAGAGAGTTGTTTTGAGGGAGGACTTGAAAGAAGAAAGACTGTTTGAGTTTCGGAGTGCAGAAGGGAGATTGTTCCAGCAGGAAGGAGCCTGAAAAGTAAAAGAACGTTCACCAAGTGTTCTGGCCCGAAAACGAGGGATCTGCATAATGCGAGTGTCAGAGAAGAGCGAAGCTGTCTGGAAGGAGTATAGGTCGACAGAAGTTTAGAGAGGTAAGATGGAGCGAGGCCATCCAATGCCTTGTAACAGAGCAAAGAAAGTTTTGTACTTGATGCGTTTTTTCAACAGAAGCCAGTGCAAAGATTTAAGCAAGGGAGAAACATGAGAGGTTTTCGGAGATTTCGAGACAAGCGAGCAGCATTATTTTGGACTTTCTGCAATTTTGCAAGAAGATTCTGTGGACAGCCAGCAAGAAGAGGATTACAGTAGTCAAGTCTTCAAAGAATGAAAGCAGAAACCAGAGTCTTGGTGCTTCTTCAGACAGAAGGTGGCGCACAGAACTGATCGCCGAAGCTCCAAGTAGCAAGCACGGCAGATAGAAGAAATCTGATTTTGAAAAGAGAGTGTCCTGATCAAGTACAACGCCTAGATTTCGCACAGTGGTAGAGGTCTGAATGAGAGAGGTACCAAGTTGGACAGAAGAAGGAACAGAGATTGTAGACATGAGCCGTTTTGGGAGAATGAAGATCAGTTCAGTTTGTCATTGTTTAACTGAAGTTTGTTGCAAGTCATCCATGCCTTATGTCAGAGATGCAGAGCTGTGAGCGATCAATGATGGAGGAGAGGAGAGAGATGTCACCAGAAATGTAGATTTGATTGTCATCAGAGAAGCAGTGGTGTGAAATGTCATGATGGCTACAATGTCAGAGATGGGTTGGTATATAGAACAAACAGAATGGGACCAAGGACAGAGCCTTGGGAACACCATAATTCAAGTCAGCAGAGCTTGAAGAAAAACCATTGACAGAGACAATTTGGGTTCGACCAGAAAGGTAAGAATAAAACCATGCCAAAGCGTGAGAAGAGATGCCAAAAAGTATGTTGAAGTCTAGTGAGGAGGGGAGTGATCAATGGTATCAAAGCAGCGGACAAGTCAGAAGAGAAAGCAGTGAAACCTGACCATTATCCAGAGCAGAGAGAAGATCGTTTATTATTTTCAGCAGAGCAGTTTCTGTACTGTGTCCAGTGCGATAGGCGGACTGCAACGAATAGAGCAAGTTGTTTTGGGCAAGGTGGTTTTGGAGTTGGAAAGTGCTATCTTTTCAATTATCTTTGAAAGAAAAGACAAGTTGGAGACAGGTCGATAATTTTTTAGGTTTTCAGGTCAAGAGAGGTTTCTCAAAAGAGGTCGGACAACAGCAGCTTTCAGTGCAGTGGGAAACAACCAGAAGTGAGAGATTCATTTACCACACTAGTGATATATGGCAACAAAACATCCATGCATGCAGATAATAAAGTAGATGGAAGAGATCCAGTACACATGTTTTGATAACAGTCTTGTCGATGACTTCTTTGACAACAGCAACAGTCACAGGTTCAAAGTCAGTCAATGAAATGCCGGAAAAAGAGTTGTATGGAATATCAGGTTCAGATACTGACTGAGCATCCAGACTTTCACGGATAAGTCTAATTTTTGCTATGAAAAAGTCACAAAATTTCTGTGGAATGTCAGAGGGACAGACAGATGAAGGAAGGGGAGATGATTTTGTTCTCCCCATGAGTGTATCAGTGACCTTAAACAATTGCTTGGTTGTTGTGCATGCTAATTTTAGCATTGTAGAAGGCTGATTTTGCTTTTTGAACAATTTCATTCAACAGCATTACTAGCAATTCGCAAAATTTGTTTGTGAATCTCGAGGTTTGTCTTTAGCCACTGCCTTTCGGCCCTACGTCTAACACGTTTAGCATCAAGAACTTCAGGCCAACTGCTGGAACCAGGGTGAGGGTGGACGGCTGGAAATCTTGCGTCTAAGTACTGGGGCATGGTGATCAAGGACATCTTGAAGTAGGCCATGGAATTGCTCCGCAGACAGTGAAGGTACAGATTGAAGGGAGGACAGCAGTCAGCTCGGAAGATGTCAAGGTCGATGGAAGCAAGGTCCCTGGACTCGACGTACCTGGGAGGCTTGATAGGAGCAGATTGTTTCAGATTAGCCAGGACCGCATGGTGGTCAGAAGTCAGGTGTCAGACTGGTGGTGGGTGGCTCGACCAGGTCATCATCAGAATGGACAACCCAGTCAAGATGTGACCTGAACGGTGAGTTGGGAGGTGACGGACTGTTTCAGACCAAAGGACTGAAACAGATCCATCAGTTTTGCTGTATTGCAATTAGTTGGATTGTCCCAGTGGAAGTTGAAGTCGCCGACCAGTACAGAACGGCCCTTTTAGACAGTTCATGTACTCCAGCAGATCTGGAAACTCTTCCAGAAAGATGGAGTCTTTCAGTTGGTTTTTCTTGCTGGGAGGGGGCGGTAAAGGCAGAAGACGTGAAGAGAGGATTTGGGGGAAGATACAGTTAGTTGTACTAGTTCAAAAGAGGAGTGGACAAAGAGAAGTTGGAGGTAGTGGAAACAGAGGGGATATAGTATCAGACACCACAAAAGCGATGCCTCCACCACGGGTTGGCCTGGGAAAGCTGAGGGTGGTGTAGCCAGGAGGGGAAAGGTCACAGCACTTAGCTTCGTCCACCGCTTGGTAGAAGCCACGTCTCCGTGATGCACATAATGTTGACGTGATTGTCAGCGATAAAATCGTTGATTGCAGTCCTTTTCTCCTTCGCACCAACTGATTGGGCATTAAATAATGCCAGAGCCAGTTTGCTGTGACGACTTGAGACAGGAGATTTGAGAAGGGGCACAGTTATCAGGTTGGAAACAACAGCAGAACGGGGTGGTTTTTTGTTTAGGGAGGAACGAGGACGGCTGGTGACGGCAATGTTTTTCTGCTTTTCCTCCTCCCTCCCCTGCACCCTCGAACACGGCGCAAATCTACACCAATGCGTAACTGGCGCAACTTCAAGTTGAGGGTGGGTCAAGGGCACAGGTTTTACTGCCAGCAGCTCGCCAAGAGTGTAGGAGAGGGGGGAGGGTGTGTTGAGGTAGACATGGCAGCGCGATGACAGCTGAGGGAAGGTAAGTGGGAGGGAGAAGATGGGTGAATTTCTCACGCCTGCAGCGGTGTTACAGTAGAGGAGAGGGAAAGGGGAGAGTGAGGTGGCGCGGCAACGGAAGACACGGGGGAAGGAGATGATCCCTTGAGTGATGCACGTGCGCAGCAAAGGCGGAATAACGTGGAGGGCAGCCATTATTTTATCGGGATACAGTACCTGCTGGTCATCACCAGAAATAAAAACCATAACACCCGAAGATCCGGAGGGAGAGAGGCACAAAACACTGACCAGAAAAGAGTCCACATCATTATAAAATCATCAGTACCACTTTACAACAAACAAAGCACAACAGCCACAATAATCCATTCAAATAGGGAGAGCGAGGAAACTCAGCCTGTTAGGCGAAGGGAAGATAACTCCCCTTTCCCCTATCTTTTCCCTATCCATGTTGTCAACGTGGTCAGTGATATCCTACCAAGAGAACCTGGATCGCTCTCATGAGTGGACTGCTGTTGACGTGGCTCTTCCAACGCAGACCACACAAAGAGTGGACTGCTGGTTGACGTGGCTCTTCCAACGCAGACCACACAAAGAGTGGACTGCTTGGTTGACGTGGCTCTTCCAACGCAGACCACACAAAGAGTGGACTGCTTGGTTGACGTGGCTCTTCCAACGCAGACCACACAAAGAGTGGACTGCTTGGTTGACGTGCTCTTCCAACGCCAGACCACACAAAGAGTGGACGGCGGGGTGACGTGCTCTTCCAACGCAGACCACACAAAGAGTGACTGCTTGGTTGAACGCTGGCCTCTTCCAACGCAGACCACACAAAGGAGTGATAGTATAGTTCTCTTGGTTAACGTGGCTCTTTCCTACGCAGACCACACAAAGAGTGGACTGCGGGGTGACGTGCTCGTCCAACGCAGACCACACAAAGATGGACTGCTGGTTTGACGAGCTCTTCCAACGCAGACCACACATAGAGTGGTGGAATCTAACTGTGAAATGCAAGATTGTGTTGAATAAGTGGGAAAGTCTGTGGCAAGATTGTGAGCGAGAGGTAACAGAGTAGTTTGAATATGTGTTTGAAAAAAAGAGCAGTTCGAAAGGCCACGACAATGTGAGCCGACAGAAGCCATAATCTTAGTCTGTATTCATGAACTTTTCCCATCTGGAAGACGTTATCAAACCCCCAAATTTGACTGAGTAGGAACAAAAAACGAATTTATCCCCATGTCCAGCCCAACATTTAAAACAGATGATCCCTTCTTTACAAGTGACGAATTGAAAACACTGAGAACTCATACTGACGTGGTTTACGTGGCTCTCCAACGCAGACCACACAAAGAGGGGACTGCGTGGTTGACGTGCGCTTCCAACGCAGACGCACAGACGACGTCCAGGGTAGAAAACAGAACAGGCGGTCAACAAACGAGCGAGGGAGGGTTGGGAGGGGGTAGAACTGGGGTGGCAGAGGAGAGGGAGGGGGGTAGAAAACCCCTGGTGGAACCTGGGGGGGGGTGGCAGGAGGAGAGGGGAGGGGTATACTGGGGGGTGGCAGAGGAGAGGGGAGGGGTATACCTGGGGGGCAGGAGGAGAGGGAGGGGGTATACTCCGGTGGCAGGAAGGAGAGGGGAGGGGTAAACTGGGTGGTCAGGAGGAGGAGGGAGGGGTATACTGGGGTGGCAGGGAGGGAAGAGGGGAGGGGTATACTGGGGTGGCAGGAGAAGAGGGAGGGGGTATATACTGGGGTGCAGGAGAGGAGGGGGAGGGGGTAGACGGGGGTGGCAGAGGAGAGTGGAGGGTATACTCCTGGCAGGAGGAGAGGGGAGGGGTTATACTGGGGTGCAGAGGGAGAGGGGAGGGGTATACTGGGGTGGCAGGAGGAGAGGGGCGGGGGTAGACTGGGGTGGCAGGAGAGAGGGAGGGTGTACATTGGGGTGGCAGAGGAGAGGGAGGTATACTGGGTTGCAGGAGGAGAAGGGGAGGGGGTATACTGGGTGGCAGAGGAGAGGGGAGGGGCTAACTGGGGTTGCAGGAGGAGAGGGGAGGGTATACTGGGGTGGCAGGAGAGAGGGGGAGGGGGTATCTGGGGTTGCAGGAGGAAGGAGGGTTATACTCCGGTGGCAGGCGGAAGAGGGGAGGGGTATACTGGGTGTCAGGCGGAGAGGGGAGGGGGGTAATACTGGGGTGCAGGAGAGTGGGGAGGGGGTATAACTGGGGTGCAGAGTGGGAGGGGTATAATACTGGGTTGCCGGAGGAGAGGGGAGGGGTATACTGGGTGGCAGGAGGAGGAGGTTATACTGGGGTTGCAGAGGAGAGGGAGGGGGTACATTGGGTGGCAGGAGAGAGGGGAGAGGAGAAGGGGGGGGTATAAAACTGGGGTTGCAAGGAGGAGAGGGGAGGGGTATATGGGTGGCAGGAGGAAGAAGGGGAGGGGGTGATACTGGGTGGAGTAGGGAGAGGGGGAAGGGGTTTACAATTGGGAGGCAGGAGAGGGGAGGGTATACTGGGTGGCCGGAAGAGGGGAGGGGGTACATTGGGTTGGCAGGAGAGGGAGGGGTCTACTGGGTGGACAGGAGGAGAGGGGAGGGGGGGTATACTGGGTGGCACAGGAGAGAGGGGAGGGGTATACCTAATCCGTGGCAGGAGGAGCGGAGGGGAGGGGTATACTGGGTGGCAGAGGAAGGGGAGGGGTATACTGGGGTTGCAGGCGGAGCGGGAGGGGTATACTGGTGGCAGGAGGAGAGGGAGGGGTATACTGGGGTGGCAGGAGGAAGGGAGGTGGTATACAGGGGTTTGCAGGAGGATGGGAGGGGTAACTGGTGGGCAGGAGGAGAGGGGAGGGGGTATACTCACGGTGCAGGAGGAGCGGGGAGGGGTAGACTGGGGTTTGCAGGAGGAGAGGGGAGGGTATACTGGGTGGCAGAGGAAGGAGGGGGTATTACTGGTGTGGCCGGAGGCGAGGGGAGGGGGTATACTGGGTGCGAGGAGGCGAGGGAGGGGGGTATACAGGGGTGGTAGAGGAGAGGGGAGGGTATACTGGGTGGCAGGAGGAGAGGGGATGGGGGTATACTGGGGTGGCAGGAGAGAGGGGAGGGTATACTCCGTGGCGGAGAGAGGGGCGGGGTATACTGGGGTTGCAGGAGGAGAGGAGGGGGTCTATGGGGTGGCAGGAGGAGGGGCGGGGTATACCTGGGGTGGCAGAGGAGAGGGAGGGTACATTGGGTGGCAGGAGAGGGGAGGGGGAACTGGGGGTGCAGGAGGAGAGGGGAGGGGGGATACCTGGGGTGGCAGAGGAGGGGGGGGGGTACATTGGGTGGCATGAGAGGGAGGTATACTGGGGTGGGCGGAGAGAGTGAAGGGGGTATATGGGGTGAGGAGGCGGAGGGAGGGGGTATACTACTGGGTGGCCCCAGAGGAAAAGGAGGGTATAACTGGGGTGCAGGAGGTGAGGGGGGGGGTATTGTGGAGAATTGAGTCAACGGCTGTAGATAGGGTTTTCTTTGGTTGCTACGCTTTGTTTCACTAGGAGTGATGTTTGCAGTGCTATGTTTCACTAGAGTGATGTTTGAAGTGTGCTATGTTTTCACTAGGAGTGATGTGAATGTGCTAGGTTTCACCAGGGATGTTGTTGAAGTGTGCTATTTTCAACTAGGATGATGTTGAGGTGTGCTAGGGCACTAGGGAAGTGATGTTGAAGGTGTCTATGTTTCACTAGGGAGTGGTTTGTTGAAGTGTGCTATGTTTCAACCAGCGGAGTGATGTTGAAGTGTGCTATGTTTCCACGAGGGATGATGTTGAATGTCTATGTTTCATCCGGGAATGATGTTGAAGTGTGCTATGTTTCACTAGGGAATGATATTGGAAGTGTGCTATGTTTTCTCAGGGAGTGATGTTGAAAGTGCGCTTGTGCAGGTTTTCATCAGGGAGTGATGTGTGGAATGTCGCTTGTGCTATGTTTCATCAGGGAGTGATGTGAAGGTCGCTTGTGCTATGTTTCATCAGGAGTGATGTTTCAAGTTCGCTTGTGCTATGTTCATCAGGAGAGAGGAGGTTGAAGTTCGCTTGTCTAAGTTTCATCAGGGAGTGAAGTTACGTCGCTTGTGCTATGTTTCATCAGGGATATGAGGTTTTCATCAGGGAGTGATGTTTCATCAGTGAGTAATGTTTCACTAGGGAGGGTGTGTGTTCGGCATCAGGGAGTGAGTTTGCATCAGGAGGGATGTTTCACTAGGGAGTGACTTGTTCATCATGGAGTGATGTTTTGTCATCAGGGATGAGGTTTCATCAGGGACGGATGTTGAAGTTCGTTGGTGTGGGAAACCGAAAGAGATCACATGACGGCTTTCAATTTTGTTGTTGTTGATAATTCATAGTCTTTTGATCAACGCCGCGAAGTTTTCTGTTTGAAAAAAATACCTATATCACTACTATTAAAGAAAGAGAGAGAGAAGAGAGAGAGAAGAAGAGAGAGAGAGAGAGAGAAGAGAGGGAGAGTGAACAGAGACAGAGAAAGATTAAAATTTGGAAAAGAAATTATCTCTGAAATCATGCTACTACTTCATTAGACAGATTTCAGAGATTACAAACTTTGACAATTAAATACGAATGCAAAAACACCCAGCACATGCACGTATGTCAGACACAACGTACCCCCCCCCCCCCCCAGGACACACACACAACCCACCCACCCACACCACACCACACACACACACACACACACACACCCACAACACACACTCACACACAGACACACACACACACACACACAACTCACACTCACACACACAACTTGTTTTGAGATAATAGTTTTTCTTTTATTTTTCAAAGTCGTATTTTCTTCTTTTTTTATATGCGATAGTAGTGATCTATTATAGCAATATTTTACAAGCCTTAAAAGGAAACGCTATTTGAAACCACATAAAAACAGGACAAATGCTCATAATATACAGGTTTTCATACATACACTCACAGCGAGGGCACGTCGCGCGTACGTAAGTTGCGATTGAAGAATTGACGTTTATCATAATAAAAAGAACATATCTTCATTCAGTGTATGAAAACGGATCGTGGCATATAGGGCTATATACATTTATTTAGTTAGAAGGATGATTTGATAGATTGATCGAGAGAGAGAAAGAGAGAGAAGAGAGAGAGAGAGAGAGAGAGAGAAGAGAGAGAGAGAGAGAGAGAGAAGAGAGAGAGAGAGAGAGAGAGAGAGAGAGCAGAGAGAAAACGACGAACGAACGAACGAACAAAATTTTGTTTTTTAACCAGGTAATGAGAATAAGCAATACAAATGCTTTTTTCCACCAGCCCTAGGGACTTAATGAAAAGATAAACAATGACAAAGATCAAATTAATGCATTTAAAAGATCAATTAATGCCAAAGAATTATAGAAAAAGAACATATGTAACAAGATCTGGTACAGTTCAAAACTATTAGCTGTTGTCCATATCAAGACACACGAACGCAAAAGAAAAACGACCGTGAACATGCGAATCAAGGAAGGAAAACGGGGAAGGAAAAGGCCTAGGGGTTGGTTTGGGGTAAAATGAGAGAGAGAGAGAGAGAGAGTGAGAGAAGAGAGAAAGAAAGAGAGAGAGAGAGAAGAGAGAGAGAGAGAGAGAGAAGGAAAAGGCCAAGGGTAGGTTGGGTAAATGGAGAGAGAGAGAGAGAGAGAGAGGAGAGAGAGAGAGAGAGAGAGAGAGAGAGATGAGAGAGAGAGAGAGAGAGAAGAGAGAGAGAAGTGAGAGAGAGAAGAGAAGGAAAGGCCAAGGGGTGGGTTGGTTTATTGGAACGAACGAACGAAAGAATGTTTTGGTTGAGGCAGATGGATAACAACAAAACTGGCTTTTTTCACCCGGGCCCGCCACAAAGAAGAAAAAAATGCCCACACACACACACACACACACAACACAACTATGTTATTTAAACATACATATATACATATAGTTTCATACACATATACAATGCATAAACAAACAGACTATAAATATTACAAAGCAATACCTGCACGACAATGTATGTATGCAGGTCTGAAGCATGAATGGTGATGCGCCAGGCCCACAGCCCAGAAATATAGGGCAGATACCACACAACTCTTCCACTTACAACATATATTTAAAAAGGTCCATGAGGAGAAAGGCACATAACGTTAGAGAAAAATCTTAAACTTAAGAGTCCAGAGACAGACATAAGAATTGAGACAGGCACAGCTAGACAAGACAGACAGATCTAGAAGGAAGAAGAGAGCGAGAGAGAGAGAGAGAGAGAGAGAGGAGAGAGAGAGAGAGAGAAAGAGAGATGGAGAGCGGGAGAGGAGAGAGAGAGATGGATGAGAGAGAGGGAGAGAGAGAGAGAGAGAGGAAAGAGAGAGAGAGAGAGAAGAGAGAAGAGGAGAGAGAGAGAGAGAGAGAGAGAGAAGAGACTGACAGGCAGAATCCGGACCTACACTGACATTCTGTCACACAGAACCTACGACCTAAACTGACATTCAGTCAGATAAACCCCTGACTCTAACGGACATTTCAGTTCACAACAGAACCCCGGACTTATACTGACATTCTGTCACACATACAAACCCCGGCCCTAACTGACATGCGTCCTCTCAGAACCCCGACCTATACTGACATTCCAGTGCACACAGAACCCCTGACCTATATTGACATTATCAAACAAACCCCTGACCTATACGACATTCAGTCACACAAAACCCCCGACTATTACTGACATTCTTCACACAGACCCCTGACCTACACTGACATTCACACACAGACCCCCGGACCTAACTGACAGTCAGTCACCCAGAACCTCCGGACCTAACACTGGGACAGCAGTCACACAGCACCCCAGAACCTATATCTGACCTTTTATCACACAGAAACCCTGGACCTATACTGACATTAGTCACACAGAACCCCTGACCTATACTGACAGTCAGAGAGCCCCTGACCGACACCACAGTCAGTCACAACAGAACCCCTGACCTTCCTGACATTCGGGGGAGTCCACACAGAACCCCGGACCTACACTGACATTCAGTCATACACAGAACCCCGACCTATACTGTCATCTGTCACAAAGAACCCCGACCTATACTGACATTCAGTCAACAGAAACCCCTGACGCTATACTGACATTCAGAAAAACCCCTGACCTACACTGACTATTCTGTCACAAAGACCCGGACCTATACTGACATTCAGTCAGATAACCCCGACCTATAACTGACATTCATCAGATAACCCCTGACCATACGACATTCTGTCACACAGAACCCCTGACCTATACTGACATTCAGTCAGATAACCCTGACCTAGCTGACATTCCGTCAGATAAACCCCTGACCTATACTGTCATTCATCAGATAACCCCTGACCAGCCTGTCCTTCTGTCACACAGAACCCTGGACCTATACTGACATTCTGTCACTCAGAACCCCTGACCGACTCTGACATTCGTCACACAGACCCGGACCTATACGACATTCAGTCCACACAGAAACCCGGAACCTATACTGACATTTCAGTCACAGCAGAACCCGGATCTATACTGACATTCAGTCACAAACAGTACCCCGGACCCTACAAACTGACATTCTCACACAGAACCCCGACCTATCTGACATTCAGTTCACAGAGAACCCCGGTCCGACACTGACCATTCAGCACTAGAACCCCGGACCTATACTGACATTCAGTCACACAGAACCCCTGACCCACACGGACATTCAGTCACAGAGAACCCCCCCTGACCTATACTGATATTTTGGCACAACACAGAACCCCGACCTAACTGACATTCAGGCACACAATCCCCTGACCTAGACTGAACTTTCTGGTCACACAGAACCCTGACTCTACACTGAAAGTCTGTCACACAGAACCCCGGACCTTACACTGCCATTCAGTCACTCAGAACCCCGGACTACCTGAATTCGGGTCAAACAGAACCCCGGACCGCTTGGCGGACTTCAGTCTCAACCGAACCCCGGACCTATATCTGACATTCTGTCCCACACAGAACCCCGGACTACACTGACAGGCAGTCACACATAACCCCGGACCTACACTGACATTCTGTCACACAGAAACCCGGACCTTACTGTCATTCAGGCCACTGAGCCCCGGACCTATACTGACATTCTGTCAGCACAGACCCCCTGACCAACCACTGACTTTCAGTCACACAGAAACCCCTGACCTACACTGACAATTCAGTCACCAGAGATACCCTGACCTATTACAGACAGTCTGTCACAACAGAACCCCTACTATCTGACATTCTGCCCACAGACCCCCTGACCTACACGGACCAGTCAGTCACACAGAACCCCTGACCTATACTGACATCTCCCCAGTCAACAACAGAACCCCGGACCTACACTGACATTCAGCTCACAGAACCCCCCCCCCCGGACCTACACTGACATCTGTCACACAGCAGAACCCCTGACCGACACTGACATTCATCACACAGAACCCCTGAACCTATACTGACATTCAGTCACACAGAACCCCGACGACCTTTTCTGACATCTTCAGTCAACACAGAAAAAAACCACCCGGACCTATACTGACATTCAGTCACACAGAACCCCGGACCTCACAACGCCATTTTCAGTCACACAAGAACTCCCGGACCCTACACTACATTCATCAACCACAGAACCCCAGACCTTACACTCTCAGTCAGTCAGTCAAAGAAACCCGAACTACACTGACCATTACATTCTGTTCACAACCTGGCAGTTTAAAGATGACCACCTGACATTCGGGTCACAAACCTGGCAGTACTGATGACATCCTGACAGGTCCCTGTCACAACCCTGGCAGTACTGTAACCTGATGACACCTCAGACATGTCGGTCACAACCTGGCAGTACTGATGCAAAACCTGACATTCTGTCCAACAACCTGAGTGCTGATGACACCTGACATTCTATCACAACCTGGCATACTGATGACAACCTACATTCTTCGTCACAAACCTGGCAGTTCTTGATGGAAACCCTGACCATTCTGTCACAACCTGCAGTACTGATGACACCTCAGACATGCTGTCATTACCTGGCAGTACTGGAACACAACCTGACAATCTGTCACAACCGGCAGTGCTGATGACACAAAACACCTGAACATTCTGTCACAACCGGGCAGTACTGATGACACCTCAAGTTCTTCTTCATATTGTTTGACGGTCCGGATTTTTTGCTCATTTTATTTTAAAAATAATATGATATAAACCTATATTTAAATTAAATAACCTAAAAAAATAATAATAAAAACCAAAAAAATTAGAAATGGTTAAAAAAAAATAATATTTAAAATTTAAATACATTAATTTATATAATAAAAAAAATAAAAAATAATTAATTAAATTAAAAATTTAAATAAATAAAAAAATTATTATTACCTCTAAATTTATAAAAAAAAAATTATAAAAAATATTTACCAAAAAAAAATTAACATTAATTTTAAAAAATAAATTAAAAACAATACTTGAAATTTAAAATTTAAAAAAAAAAAATTACCATACACCAAAATAAACCCCACACCAAAAAAACATTTTAATTAAATTTAAAAATTAATTATTTAAAAATTAAATTAAAATATAAAAATTTAATACCCCCCCCCCCCCCCCAAATTTACCCCCCAAAAATTAATATAAAAATAACAAAATATTTACACCCCCCCCCCCCCCCCCTCTTTTTTCTTTTTCCCGTCCGTTCTTCGCTTCTTTTTTCTGTTTCTGTCTTTTCCTCCTTTCTTCTCTTCCTTTTTTCTTTCCTTTCTCTTCTTTTCTTTCCTTTTTTTCCCTCTCGGTCTTTCTCTTTTGTTCTTTCCTTGTTGAGTCGGGGTACGCCAGGGGAGACGGGCTGTCGACTGGTCAAACTGTGGCGACTGTCAAAAAACGGGTGTCGACTGGCAAACTGTTCGACTTCAATCAGTTTGTAGGCAGTGTGTCTCTCCTCTTCTCCGTCACGAAACCTTCCCACCCACTGTCACCACTGGCTGCTCCGGTCAAGACGTATGTACAAAACCTCCCGCTGTGTCCAACCACTGCTGCTGACTTCCGGTCAAGACCTTTGTACAAACCTCCCCACTGTCACCACTTCTCCGGCAAGACGTATGTACAAACCTCCCACAGTCTCCACTGCTCCGGTCAAGACGTATGTACTAACCTCCCATCCACGCACGCCTAGCAGGCACGTAGCACAACTGGAGTGTTTTATGACTCGCGTTAATAATAATAATAATAATATATTGGGTATATATATATACGTTTTGGGTATTTTAATCACATTGATATATATATACCTGTACCCATCGTCAACACAGCGCAGGCCTCCAAGGGTGGTACATGACTGCTCTAAAGGCAGGTGAAGACAGTGCTTCTCTGGGTCCTCCCAGCACCTTCAGGTGTTTCTTTTTCTTATATATATATATATATATATATATATATATAACAAACCAAGAAATTCCAAGCATAAGTACCGAGCACCGTTCCAGCAACTTACAGAGCAGCTTGGTGTTGCATGACTGCAAGAAATATTGAATTATAAACAAAGCTTGCTCTTATGTCTTAGATTAAAGAAATAGGGGGAGATACGCATTCATACCTGCAGTGGCAGATGATTCTGCCTAACTAGCAGTATGTGCTTGAGTGGGTGGATGAGGAAAAAAAAATTAAATGCTTCTCAAAATGAGCCTTCAGCAAGCTTATATTCTCCAAGGGGGAGAGACATCCTCCAATAGAGAGGGAAACTCACTAACATATAACTCCTGGTCATATACCGATATTTCGAAACTTGGTGGTTTCTCCTCAGTGACCGCGGAAAGTGGTAATTTGACTCTCTGCCTTTTCAGTTTTAAGAAGATGCATCCAGAAAAGGCTGGTGTGCAATACTGTAGTATGTTTGTTGAGTTTTCCAAAAAAAAAAAACCAAAGGTGCCATCTAAGAAGCAAAAGAAAATCATGAAAGAGCAAAACAAGCTACATTTTCTGTGAAAAGTAGAAAATATAAAAGATATCCTCTAAGACACAAGTGCTGAGGGCCGTTCTTGGAATGAATCCACAAGGGACTAAAATACAACAAACTAAGAAATTCCAAGCATAAGTACCGAGCACCGTTCCAGCAACTTACAGAGCAGCTTGGTGTTGCAATGACTGCAAGAAATATAGAATTATAAATAAAGCTTGCTCTTATGTCTTAGATTAAAGAAATAGGGGGAGATACGCATTCATACCTGCAGTGGCAGATGATTCTGCCTAACTAACAGTATGTGCTTGAGTGGGTGGATGAGGAAAAATAAAATAAATGCTTCTCAAAATGAGCCTTCAGCAAGCTTATAATCTCCAAGGGGGAGAGACATCCTCCAATAGGGAGGAAACTCACTAACATATAACTCCGGTCATATACCGATATTTCGAAACTTGGTGGTTTCTCCTCAGTGACCGCGGAAAGTGGTAATTTGACTCCTCTGCCTTTTCAGTTTTAAGAATGCGTATCTCCCCCTATTCTTTAATCTAAGACATAAGAGCAAGCTTTGTTTATAATTCAATATTTCTTGCAGTCATTGCAACACCAAGCTGCTCTGTAAGTTGCTGGAACGGTGCTCGGTACTTATGCTTGGAATTTCTTAGTTTGTTGTAGTCCCTTTCGGTTCATTCAGAACTGGCTCGCACTGTGTCTTAGGGATTCTTTTTATATTTTTCTTTTCACAAGAAATTCTTGTTTTTCTTTCATGATTTCTTTTGTTCTTAGATGGACGGTGTT
>JAFLJL010011322.1:0-12121 GCA_018398815.1 Conus ventricosus
TGACTTTTCTCACTTGATTTTGATGTTGTTACAACCCTGGACGGCCAAAACCAACTTAACCCAGATAAAAAGAAAACGGTTATTATTATAAAACGTTTTAACACCCATTACAGAAAATAGAAATAAGCGAAAACACCCGGGAAATACACAAACATCCTAAGTCTTTAAAAAAAATTTGTTTTTGTTACGAAAAACCTCCTTTTCAAAGAAAAACAGAAGCGTTTTATAACCCAAAAATTTTGAAAGGTTGACGTGTAAAAAATTGGAAAAGTCTGTCAGTTGACGGGGCGTGGACTTTTACCTCACCCCCTTTGAGAAATAGAAAGTTTTCCGGGAGGTGGGCCCAAAGGTCCTGCTTGACGTGTTTAAAAATTGCCTTTAGAGAAGACTTAAGACACAAAAAAAAATAGGGGCTGGGCGGGATTTAGATCCCATTGAAAACGGTTTAAGCAAGAAAGGTGGGGAAAGATGGTATAAAATAAAATTCACAAGAAAAAAGGAAACGCCCAAAAAAAAATGCACATTTATGGTTTGTGAGCCAGTAAACATTGAAGAAAACGGGCTAAAAGGCCACCCTTTAAAATGTGAAAAAATTTAAAAAAACAGAGGAAAGTTTGAATTTTTCCCCCAAAGACCCACTGTTCTCTTATTGGGGGTTTACGGGGTTGGGAAAACTGTCTTCGTACTTGTTTTGTTACCACAAATACAGGTTTAAATTTCGAGCACATTGTTTTTTCTGCACAACCATTAACACAAAAAGTTTACAAAAAAAGGGAAGTTTTTTTGGACGCGATAATAAATTTAACCTAGCGACAAATGAGCGACGTTAGAACATTACTATAGACATTTCAGGAACCCGAAACACTGATTATTGATGACTGTTCGGCTGAACAAGCTTTTTAAAAAAGGGAAAAAGCTCTGTCAAAGCTAGTTTTTAGGGGCCCCCAAAGGCCTTATTTCTTGGGGCAAATTAACCAAAAAGTACAATGCATCTTAAAAGATTTTAGATCGCATTAAAAAATCGTTGTATTTTTTTTAATAAGGACAAGAAGTTTTGAAGAATTTTAAGTAAAAATTAAATTAAAAAGGGGACAAGATGGTGAAAAAAAAGAAGAGCTTTAGAAAAACTAAGCCCTAAGTTCTTAGGACTGACCCTCCATTTCAATACTTTTTGTTTATTATAATTTGTTTTTTTTTGATTCCCTAAAAAATTTGTTTATTATAATTTTTATATTATAAAAAGAATGTCTCGGGGGCCAAATCAAAAGGGTAGCCCTGAATGCACGCATAGAGTTAAAAGATCTAGGAACACAAGGTTTTTGATCTAAAGAGTGCCAAAAAATGTTTATGGATTTGAATAACAAGACGGGGTTTAAAAAGAACAAAATTAAAGACAAAAAACGACGCAGACCCCTCCCCTAAAAATAAGAAATTTAAGACAAACGTTTTGGCAAACAGAATACAAACCATAAAAGAAAATGTTTGGGGCGTTGTTCCCTGAAATTGTTTGGGAAATTTTAAAGTTTGAATGCAGCCCTAATGAAAACTTTGATAAAAGAACAATTTTAGAAAATTTTTAAATGTAGGGCCCTCTTGTTACCCTAGTTCCAGGAACAAAACAAAAAAAATTTGGGAAATAACATGCAGGTTCTGAATATTTTTAACGGGAAAAAGAATCCGCTGAAGTGGGAATAACCGGGGCTTAAAATTTACCCCTCGTTTTTGTCACACCGGGGCAAATGAAGATTTTTTCCCCCTATTTATTACCCGAGGGGGGGTAACTTTTTGCCAGAACATACCAATAAGAGGTATACAAAAAAGGCAAAAATTTGGATGCCCCTCTTAACTTAGTAGCAATTACTAAAAACAAAACAAAAAAACCCCCAGGTATCATTAAAAGGTTAATGGGGGTTAAAAAGACAAATAACATACCACTTTTTCCTCAATATTTGATTTTATTGCTTTCCCTTGTTAGGAAAGGCTGCCAAAAGGATTAATAAGAAATATTCAGTTAATTAATAAAATAATCTTTTTTAAAAATGGAGGTTCAACTTTAAATTTTAAAAGAAAAAAACTGAATTTAAAAAGGAAATAAAATGATTTGGATAAGTAAGAGTTACTAAAAAAAATTGCTAAACTTTAAATAACTTCTTACGTATTTACGGCTCATCATGTACTCGAAGGCTGGACAGTTTGCCGTTTACCACTGGGGTTGGGGCCCGGCCCTCAGCTTGGGACCCCTTTTTAAGGTTTGGGGGGCCTGTTCAGGTTTTAAACGCTTTTTTAAAAAAAATTAACCCTAAATTACAAAAACACACTGCCATTGTTGCCCTCACAGCAAAACTTTGCCATTAAGATTTAAAAAAGCAAAATCATTCAGGTAAAACATTCGACGAAGAATTTCAGAAGCTTAGGCCATGGGAGGATTACAGACGAAAAAAATTTCTCAAAAGGATGGAGAAAGACGTTACTTCACGGGAGGTGACATGATGCAATTTAAAAAAAACATGAAAAAAAAACACACACTTAAAAAAAACAAAGGGCCAAAAAAAAAAATTTAAAAAAAAAAATAAACACTTTTTTTTTGTTAACCCCCCTTGTTTGGGGGGGCAACTTTCACCTTCCGAAAAAAAGGATCTTTTAGGGCAGGCTTTTTTGCAGAGAGTTTCCTTAAAAAAAAATTTTCGGGAGGGCTTTTTCTGTTCTTTTAAAATCTTCACTACGCTCCAAAAGGATTGTGCTCAATTTTAACATCGCCCTCTGCCTCTCCCGGGGCATCAAGTATTACTTTTGCCCCCAAAAGGCAAAGTTTTTAGTCCCCTGCCACTTCAGAATGCAATTTTTTTAATTTGAAAGGGTTTTCGTTTCAACCCTGTTGCTTTAAATTCTTTGTTATGGGACGAAAACTGCTGGCAATCGCCTAACCCCTTCGTGTTAGCGTCGTCCATAATTTCTCGTATTTGATAGGGAAACAGGCGTTCCTAGATTCCATTTAAAGTTTTTCACTAGGGGCCGTACGTGGTTCCGGGCCCTCCTTTAAAGAACATGGTTTTAAAAAAAAGTTGGGTTTTCAGAACCTTTAAACTCTTTACCACATCAACTTGAACACCAGGTACTTTAATGGGCCTCGCTTTAATTTGTGAAAGCTACAGCCACAGAGTTCTTTACCCAAAAGGTTCAGCGCTTTGATCTTAAGCCATGTCAACAATTTTAGAGCATACTTAAACTTTTTTTTTTTAACTTTGTCTGTGGAAATACAGCAAGTCCATTTGGGGGTGTCTTTGGAACTGAGTTAACAAAACTGCCTTTTATTCTTTTTGGGGGGGGCAAATATATTGCCAAATTGCCGTTTTGAAGCCAGTCTTTTTGCATCTATTTAACACTCTAGCACTTTTTCCCGTTTTTCAAAGCTGTCTTTTCCTTTCCAATAACCCTTTTGGGGGAAAAAATATAAAAATTTTTGCTTGTATTGTCCAAAGAAGGACGTATTTTAATTTGTATTTTAATTATTTTTTAGATTAATAGCGAAAATGATTTCTCCCTAGCACCCACAAAAAACCAATTTTTTCTATTTCTGTTTTATGATGGGTTTATAAAAGTCAGACAGTTTTTGGGGGTGGCAGTTAGAATTCTTTCCGCCCAATTTAAAACTCATTCATTGCCCACAAGTCTGTAAAGTGTGCTCTGCTGCCCTGTTCTCTTTCCTTTTTTAAAAAGCTATGGGGGAATTCGCTTTTTTCCCTAACGTCCTTGCCTTGCAAATCTTCCATTTCCTTTTAACGTTCTCTTTCTTCACAGACCGCAATTTTCTAAACTATAAATTTCTTCCAGAGAAGGCCAAGGCAAACAATAGCTCCTCCTACCCCAAAAACTCCCGCCCTTTTTTATAAATCAATTTTTCTAGATTAATCTTTTTATGAACTAACATTTTCCCGGATAAATTTCCCCTTTCAACAAGAAAGCTTTTGCGCAATCCCTGCAGAAATACAACTATAACCTTAACAACGTCCTCAATGTCAACCTTCCTAATCACCGGCTTCATTTTAAACATGTTTTTTTGCTCCCCCACACTATAGCCTATACTAAGCCGCAATGACAGCAGAATGGTAAATCGTATTGATAATCTTTTTTCATATCTTTTTTTAACTAAAAAAAAATTAAAAAAAACTAAACAAAGGCTGTCTTATCTTTTAATCATAAATTTTTTGTTGTTAAGCAAAAAATAAATTTTGCAACTAGTTTTGGGCGAACTTCTATTTTTTCCCAGTTGGCGGTTTTTTTTCCCAAACCCAACTTTTTGAAAGGGGTTGAATAAACTTAACACCAAACGAAAGGCACTGCAAAATTTAACCAACGTTAAAATCAGGTTTTAAAAAGTATTATATTTTTTTTATTGTTTTTTAAAAAAATGGATTTGCAACAATAAAGGTGAGGACAAGCAGATACTCAACAGACCCCTGCCATAAAGAAAGATTTTATTCTCTAGACTGCGTGTGGAAAAAACTAGATCAGTTTTAGGCACTGAACTAAGTATTGCAGATTCAGCAACTGCCTACTCCACGACGTTAGAGCACTACGCTAGGTACGAAGCACAATGGGTCAAAAATGGTTAGAGCAGTGGGGCGTCAGACAATTGATTAGTTTATGTGCCAAAAGTTAGTAAGTAAGGTGGCGCGGTTGATTCAGAAGAAGATTTTAAAAATATGATTATCACAAGATACGGTTTTAACATGTCCCTAAAAAAAAACGCTTGCATGAGACGTGTATTTCAGATTTTGGGACGTTGTTATGCCCATTTCATGGGCGATTAATTCTTTTAATCTATTAATTTTGAACATATTAAATTTAATCGCAATAAAAAAAAAAATGAGCGATCAGGAGAAGAAGACGCCACAGGACTCGCAGGAGCAGAATGTACCATCTAAGTGAATGTAGCGCAGGAGCAGAATGTGCCACAAGTGAGTAATGTTAACTAGGCTAAAAATCCTGGGCGTGTTGAGGCTGGGCGCTAAAACTGGCTGAATGGAAAACAAGATAAGAAAATCAACCAATCAGCAAAAACAAAAAATTATTAGATAGTAATACAACTTCACACAGCGCCGCCATCGGCAATTAACATTCAACACCAATCACCAAACAACGATAAGATGTATTATTATGTATTGGGAGCTGTTGTTCTTGGTGGGGGAGTTTTAGCATAAAATGTCTACACGCCCATATTAGCTGCAAAGTTTACAAACCCCCACAAAGCAGTAAAAGAAGTAGAAACAACATCTGCAAAAAGAGAGCAACCTCCTGCTGTAGACCCATTTTCTTTGCAATTAGTTTTTAGAACTAGATTAAAGTACAAGTTAAAGAACTAAAATAAAAGCTACAAGTTAAGTGGAGTTATAGAAAGTTCGTTTTTAAGTTAAGTGCAAGTAAATTACAAGTAAGTTGCAAAAAATTTATAAGTTATATAAAGTACTAGTTAGGTTCTTAAGTAAGTACTAGTTAGGGTGTCTTAAGTTAAGTGCTTGTTAGGGTCTTAAGTAAGTACTAGTTAGGTTCTAAGTTATGTACAAGCCAAAGTTTGTCAAGGTAATCGTTTAAAGTTCTCCAATGTCCTGAGCATATGGAGAAACTCAGGATTGAGTTAAGTTCTCTGTTATTGTTAGAGGACAAGTGATTTCTTGTTGCTAACAGCAGTTGGTTACTTGATGGCGCGAGAGCGCAGATTAACATTTGTGTGATTGAAAAAACTTTGTTTTCAAAGAGACATGCTTTGTAGTGTATCGTGAGATATATTTTTTTTGACAACTTCTTTACTTATGCCTTTAGCCTTCTTAATTACAGAAAGTCTGGCTGGCAACGCTTACATCTTTGAACTCAAAACCATCATATGCTTTGATAACTGTCCCATTAAAGTTCATCCTTCATCTTTCCTCCAACTACATTTCTTGTTCACAGTTGAATGTAAAGGACTGCTTTAGGGATAGTCGCATGTGTCGTACCACCCATCAACTCCTTTAGCTACTTCTGTTTCTAAGTCTTTATAGCAGTCTTCTGTGGGGGGACGTCTAGAATAAATCTATCATGTGTCTGTGTACAGTACTTCTTGCCCTGGGTACCGTGGTTTAAATAGTCGTACAGAAATTCTAACATCAATAACTTTGCCACTCTAATCGGTAAAAGCCGAATAAACACTGGCTTGTCAATTACACATCTTGTTTCTTCATCTTATGCCACAAGCTGTCGTTAAATCTTCTAAAGTTCTTTAATAGTTAGGTTGTAGAGGCAAGCTTAATGCTTGGTTTTCTTTTGTACCTAATTTAACATCTTTACGGTTGTTGTGCGTTCTCCATGGTTTTACCAAAAACTTGTGTTGTTCATCAGTTTAAAGAGCTGTTTCTGAAGCGTCAGTGGCGTGGGTTCTAAGATCAGTATTTTGATACTTGATGTATGGCCTCATAAAGGGCTCTTGATCAAACAGCTATGATTCTATGAACAGCTGTTTGTTTAGTCCGTGTCTTAAGTAAACTGTAACAGTCTGTAATGACAAACATACTTAGTTTTGTGCTAGATTTAGGAACAAGTTTAGGCGGTTCAAATAGGACTCATCTTTAATCTTTCTGCGGCTAGGGGGTAATCTCGTTTGGAGATCGTGTTGTAATTCTTTCGAATATTCTAAGTCTACTTCCAGATTAGTCCTGCTGGATTATCAGGCGTAAGCTGCGACAACATACCTAACACAGTGTTAACATCGTGTGGTCCTTTTATCATTTTAAAGTTCCTAAGTGGAAGCGGTGATCATGGGGCCCATGCCTTACAGATTATTTGCATCAAAGTACATTTGATAGTTGGATGGTTTTGTTGGGTCATAGTCGTCTAAATATTTTGTTGTGGGCTTTGCCAGTAGGATGTTGAGGGCATGCTAATACCCCCCCCCCCCCCCCCCCCCCCCACCCCCCCCCCCCCCCCCCCCCCCCCCCCCCCCCCCCCCCCCCCCCCCCCCCCCCCCCCCCCCTCTGCCCGTTTCAATCATCTGGGGTGTGGGTAGATCAGTAATTAAGTCAATCTGAATGTTTGTTAGACTTCAGAAAGCGTCAAGAAAGGCCAGGCGCCAGAGATGTAATGTGATGGTTAGACAGTAATTTTCATGCATGTAGATCTGTAATTCTGAAAGGACGTCTGCCAATTAACACACGGCAGCCAATAAATATTGAATCGTGATAGTCGCCATCGTTTCACAGTGTAATTCTGTCCAGGCTTTCTGTGCGTATTCATAGTCAGAGTCAGTATATCTTTGCCTCTAAGACTGAAAAGAAAGCGCCTTTTGGAGGGAGTGAGTCTTCGTCAAACCTGTCCCTCGAAGTTCTTGTATTCATAAGGATTAGACACCTTTACGCACTAAAAGATGGGTCAAAGTATTGTTTAGGTGATTGGAAAGTCTTGTAGCGATCCTGCTAACTTATCTAAATAGCCACAGATGTTGGGCAGAGTCATAAAAGGATATAAAGAGTCAAGAGTAAAAGTCATGTACTTTCTGAAGACTGTGCATGCAGTAACACTCTTATATTAAGAGTCATGCTTGCTTGATAAAATGAGAATCGGTAGCCCGTAGGTTATGAAAGAAGTAGGCAGTTTCCATGTGTAGGGTCAACCTTAAGTTGAAGATTACAATGTTTGTGCGCGGCCCCTCTGAACTTTCCAGTAATGTGATCGTGGTCTCTTTACTGACGTTGCCTAATAAGTCTTTATTGCTAAATCCACAGTGCGTAGATGAGTCATAACGTTCGTGGTCTTCAGGAGTCATTATCAATGTCTGAAAGGTTTAGTTGGTTGGATTAATTGATTGCGAAGTTGTTTTCATCTGAACCTAAGATTCTTCAGCTGCATTAGGGCCTCTTGTAAATCTCAGGTGTTGTGTGTTGACCGTCTGACCTAAAACAATAAACGCATAAGAAACAGATTGATGGGGGTTAATAGGGTTGTTTCTGTTTCTTGCTGTTTGTGGGCCCATAGTACTGCGGTAAGAGCGATTCAAAGTCCGCATAAACACGTATGGACTCATCTGCATTTTGTGTCTATCTTAAACTAACCTTAGACCCAGGTTAGGTGTGAGGATTTTGGTTTCACAGTCTACAAAAACTTTTACAATGAGTTCTATGTCGCACGCCGCTTCTATAGTAGGGATTTCTGACACAACATCTTCTACAAAGCTCTTGTTTAGATTTTATTCCTTTGGTCGTAAAAGCCATACGTCTCTTATTGTTCTGATTATACATACTGACTCTTTGTACCTATCTGCAAACAGGATCAAGTCTACATGTTTGTTAAGTTGGTTCGCCTAAAGTGGGGGCGTTGGGAGAAAACCCTTAGAGCATAGATAGCTTTACAGACCATGTGTTAGACGCTTCAGTGATTGTTTGTTTGCTCTTCAAAACTGAGATCTACTTTTCTATGCTTACTGGAAAGTTTCTTGTTATCAAAGTTCAGCTCTGTTTGTATGTCATAATTGGGAAACTCTGTTTGCATGATTTTTAACAGGATGTAGATGCGCTAAAACACCACTTAAAACACATGTGTTCAGAATGATGTATGTTTAAGACTGCCCCGTTTAAAACTCGTGAAAAATCTTTTGGGAGAGGGGAAGGTAAGAATTGCAATATTGGATAGAACTTTGTTTGTTTAATTGATTTCAAGGACTGTCCCTCAGACCATCCAGAACCCTTACTTTGCCTCTCACTTGCATGTTTAACTGTGTAAGCAGTAATCAGCCAGTTAGAGTTAAAGTCCTGATAGCTAAATACTTCTTTCCTGCCTTGTGAAACCCAGACTGGATGTTAGTACCGGTCTGGTGTTTATAATCAATCAGAACGGCCAACAGCACTTTGATTGGTGGCTCGCGTTGTATAGACTCTGGGATTTTAAGAGATAGCATGTGCTAGGCTTTCCTGAACATTTGTGGGGTTAATGATATTCATGTCTACTTCATGAAAAAACATATTGCTTAATTGTTTGTTCACGATAAAATATTTCTCATTGTATATATTTCTGCCCTCGCAGTTACTTGTGGCCGTCATTTTTAATCGCAAATATTTCGTAGATTAAAAAATAAATGTAAATAAAAGTAAGTAAACCAGGCTTTTATCTTCGCCCAAGTGCTCAACGCTTCAAGACACGTTTAACCTTCATTAACACCCTCATATTTTTAGTTTTTCTGAATCACTACAGTCAATGTTTATCCTTTAATTGGCTTCATTATAGTTCACTATTATCTTTTATTATATTGTCTATATCATTCTCAAAGCCTAAATGCACTAAACTCAATGTATTTAATCATTTCATTGTTTCGTCAAATAGTTCATTACATTCTCTTTAAATCAGATTCCACTGAGTTTGGCAGCATTTTTTTAATATAAAATAAATAAAAAATAATTGTAAATTCAGCTTTATTATAGTCTTTTCTAATTCGTTTAAAACTTGATTATTTATTAAAGCGATTAGCTACACTTCAGGGTGGTAGATAACAGCTAAATTAACATCGTCAGGAGTATATTATCTAGTCTAAACGGGCAAATAACTTTACAACTAGTTTGGGCCAATTATCTGGTATTTTGCTGATAGCTTCCACTACATCTTCTCGAATGTCTATACGATTAAAAAGGATCAGTAATTATTTCAAACCTGTTCTTTAACTGATCTTTATCACCCTCCTCTACCAATCCAACTCGTAAGTATATTCTAAGCTCATGTAGCTAATTCGGCCTTCATTTTTTAAACCAAATTTAAAATCATAAATTAAAAAATTAATTAATCACCCTGTTTCTCTTTGTTTTTGTGCAAAAATAAATTAGAAAAAAGTTATATGTGTGTGCGTGGGGGGGGTTGTTGCGTGCGTGGGCAGGGGGCACGTGGAGGTTGGGGTGGGGTGGGTGGGTGAGCTGTGCGGTGGGTTGGGGGTTTAGGGGGGGGGTGTGGGGTGGGGTGTGCTCGTTGCGTGGGGTGGGGGTGGGGTGCGTGTGTGGGGTGGGGGTGGGGGTGTGCAGGAGTTACTCCTCAGGTATTATTTTCGGCCTGTTGAGGCCTCCTTTCTAGGTCGTCTGTTCAGCGCGGAACAATGGCCACAGTTCTGGCCATATTTGTAGCCTTTAGGCGAGGCCGCCTTGCTGCTGCTGGCCGGCAAGCGACCTGTCGCCGCTAATAGAGCTGCTGGATCACTAACCGACGCTGTTCTCTGTCCGCAGCGGTCGTATTGAGTTTTCACAGCGGTTGTCAGTCAGACTGCAGAATTCACGGAAAACCAACGTCGCTTGGATATATTTTAAAGAGCCTTCTTTACGCATACAAGCTGGGATAGTAAATTCCACGCTTTGAAATTTTGGATAGTGGTAAAAAGAAAATGATAATGCCGCCAGTTTTTTACACAGCGTGGGTTCCATCAAAATTTCGTTTTTCAAATAATTCTCCAAGTTCACTTACTGTTCACTTACATCATCCAGTTCACTCACTGTCATTTCACGTTTTCGTTGCTTCGTTTCTAAAAGATTTAAGCTCTATTTTGACCGGGCCGGTTTCGAGCAAGGCTCGCCACGTTCCAATTTTTCAAGATATGAAATCATTTCCCGATAATAGTTTTTGTGTTTCAATATTATTCTTTTTTGATCATCCGAATAAAGCAAATGCTCAGTTTGGCTTTCTTGAGAATTGGCGTCCATTGTGGTTTCTTGTGAAGAAGGACCGGCCTCCAAACTAAAATCAGCCATTGTTCAGAGAGAGAGAAAACACAGCACATCTAAACGCCTTGGCTGCCCACTGCATAAATGACGGCACAGGTCGGTCCCCACAGAATGATGTCATACCTCCTGTTGATTGGCTGAGCTGAACACGTGCGCACGTTCAGCCACATCGCGTGATGCGGGTCTCGTTTGCAAACGTGCTCGACGATCAATATTAATTGGAGCCGTTCTAAGACCATCAAACCATATAGTTGTTTAGTTCATTTTATATGCCCCTGTAGAGAATGTAAATATGTTTGTTGACGATCACCCATATTATTCTGCACGGAAACCCCCGTTTCAATGTACTGATTACGTCAATATTTGGCAGTTTTGGCATGTTAATTTTGTTTGTGAAAAGGTGTTAAATTTGGCCAAAATTGATATGAGATGGACGTGATTAGTATGTGAAAATGGGGGTTTTCGGGCAGAATCACATGGGTGGTCGTGAACTCACATATTTACATTCTCTCCTGGGGGAACTGATTAACTACCTTGATTATCATGGCCACCATTCATTAGAATCACAACTACCTTCATGTCCATTAGCTACATCATATCGTGCTAGAACTTGAGCCACATAACATATTCGTTCATATTCATTAGCCACATCATATTTTACTATAACTTGAGCCACACATCAGCATATCTTGTTCAACAATACAATTTTTTTTTTCAAAATGATAACATTACAAGATTCCCTTTTCCGGAATCATCACACTACAGATTTCCTTTTCCGGAAGCATAACACTGCACAGGAAAGGATTTCCATATAAACATTTTACAATCTAGTCTTCCAACTTAGGAAAAGGATTTCCATCTGGTTCCTCTTCAATAAACCATGAACACAATTCATTGTATACAATGATTACACAATTGATTTTTTTTTCCGAACTATAGATGTCTTTGGTTTATTCACACCATGTTCATTTGCTTTCTTGTAAACAAGAATGTTCAATTCATTTCATGTAATCACTGTCTTTCGTCCATTCACAAAATGTTCATTTCTTTCTTGTAACACCAGAATGTTCACTTCATTTTGATTCATCAACTTCAATATATGTAAGGGAAAGATTTCCACCACACTCATGTTTAACAACACATATATTGATACCCATGTAAAACACATCACACATCAGAATGAAAAACAAAAGTCTATGTCGCTCACTCTGGGAGCTTATTATCCATAGCATCAAAACTCTCCATCTTCTTGCAAACCATACTAAAATAGACTCTTTTTCTTCATCATGAAGTTCATTACCAGTTAAGTTTACAAAATAAACATTTTTTTCTTTCCTTCTGAAGACCACTTCATTAACATTCATTTTATATCATTTTCGAAACACATCCGTTTGTTCCCT
>JAFLJL010011324.1:0-15374 GCA_018398815.1 Conus ventricosus
AAGTTTGTGAAAAAAAAAAAAAAATCAGTCTGTGGTTGAGCAGAGCACCTTAATTTTCGTTGATTCATACGTAAACAATTTAGTTCAGTACAGATAAAATATTCAAATTCAAATGCTTTGGAGATAAACAAGTTTAATCTTAGACTACAGTACAAAATGTTAAATTCAAATAAAACTCAATGAAGAATTGGTCTTTGTCATAACAAGATCGTGGATGGAAGGCTTCAGTAATGAAACTGATTTATCATTAGGGCAATATTCCATTTCCAAAGCATTCATAATGTATTTCTTCTGTACCACATCTAATACAGCAATCTAAATTTGCAAACCAGTGGTTCAGTCAATTAAGAAAAGTCTTCATAATTACACACCTGTTTACCCCAAATTCGTGTACCTGTAATACCTCAGACAAAACCCGTCATCAAAAAGAAAAACAAACAAAAAAACAAAACAAAACAAACGAAAAAAAAAACCTGTATTTTTCATAATCACAATACTTTCACAACTTTCAAAGATTTGGAAGAGTCCGCCGCTGGCGTGCAAGACCACTTCGTCGCCATCTTTGACAAGAGTGAAAGACGCAAGGCATTCTGGGAAATGTCTTCTAACTGCTTTTGACCAAAACGGTAGTAGATGAATTTTTGCGTTTAAATTTTTTTTTTTTTTTTTTGTGCTGTAATTTGAGTAATTTCGATTTTTTTCTGTAAAAAATTACAGCAAAATCGTATGGGTAAACAGGTATGAAATTAAGTATGAATCAAGAAGTAAATAAAAGCAAGGTTTTCAAATACTGACAACAGCCGAGTCCAACAATTTTTTTCTTCTAAACACACAAAAAGAGCTCTGATCATTTCCATGACCGAATGAAAAAGAATGTTGTTCAAAAACTTCTGTTTCAGTCACATTAACAGGTAAAACAAAATGGACAGACCTGAAAATGAGAGAACTGAAATCAAAGCATGTTCCCTCACTTGTTGTTATTTCACTAATGTACAAGAACTTCTTGAAAGAAGATACAGGTTGACCTATAGCTAATCACTTTTCACAGAAATTTCTATTCAATATGAAATTCTCATTTATACTTAGATTCTGTAGGAAAAAAAAAAAAGACAACTGCTTACCTGAGTGTTTGGCATGGTGCCTCCCAAAAGCTTGATGCCCAAAATAGAGTAGTGGGCTGTGGGCAGATCACTGTAGGGGGCAGCACTCTCAAACACCGATCGCAGGCGTTGCTGATCCACAGTTGTCAAAAAGGTGGATGGGGTCAGCGCCTTTCCCACCACAGCCACCGCCAGCAGAATCAAAACTGAACAAACTGAAATGGGAAAAAAAACAAAATAAGCACACAAAAAAATTTTTTCCCTTGTGATTTGAACTTACCGACTTTCTGTTTAAGTCTCTGATGGAGGTTTCAGCCTCCCAGTCTCTGGCAAACCAAGGATATCACATTAATCATTAACAATTTCTCAGACCTGTTTACCCCAAATTCGTGTACTTGTAATATTTTCAACAAAAAACCTGTAACTGGGAGAAAAAAATCCATAATCTTCATAATCGCAGTACTTTCACAACTTTTGAAGATTTGGAAGAGCCGGTGTTGGCGCGCAAGACCCTTCGTTGCCATCTTTGACAAGGTAAAAGACGCAATGTATGCTGGGAAATGTTTTTTTACTGCTTTTGACTGAAACGGTAGCAGACGAAACTTCACGTTAAACAATGTTCTTCTTTGCCCCCTTCCTAATTTTGGGGGACGCCATAATTCCCGTAATTTTGATTTGTTTCCATAAAAATTACAGCAAATCATAAGGGTGAACAGGTCTGCATTTCTTCACAATAAACGAGTTGTGAATGTAGACACAAAATGTGTTTTAAAAAAAAAGTGATACAAACAAGCAAGCAAGCAAAACCTAAGCATTTGTAACTTCCACATACAACTTACTGATACACCTTCATACCAGTCGACTGGATCTTTTGCTTCCTCATTCAGTGTTTATTAGGTTTCCTTTTCTCTAACATTAGAAGTATATTTCTATCTGATGCCTTACTATCCATCTATAATAATCATAACCAGTATATGAGTACTGCAACTGTACAGTGTTACTACTGTCAGTGACAAAGACTCAAAACACATTAAGACATCATTCAGGTATTGTGAGGATATGTAAAAAGAAAAAAAGCCACCCCAAACTTCAAGAGCAGACTTGGAATCATGTAACAAGACTCTGAACTGCCAACGTGCCACCTGTTCTTGCATCAATGGCATCACTCCATGTTCACTGCAAAAAGGTTATTGGACATTTATATGACCTTGTTCTGTTTACCCATCATTTCTTTTCCCATTTTGTCAGCAGCATCTGTGCAACTATAACGTTTTGAACATTATCACAAAGCATCTATGTCATTTACTTGTTGTTATTAACAATCTTTTATTCACTGTGAAAACCCAAAATCTTTTATTTTACAGAGAAAAATCAAATTTTGTTGCATTTCTATCAAATTATACAATCTGGTACCAGTGGAAAGAATTTCCCCCTCCTCCCCTTCACACTCCTTTTCACAGTGTTTAACGCATCAGATTCATAGAACTTTTCCCCCTCCACTTTCATTTGGGGATATTTTCTTCATGTTCTAGCTGGGAATATTAATTTCGTTTTCTTCTTCTTCTTCTTCCAGATGGGGTGTTTAACCTGCCCCGTGCCCACCAGTCTTCAAGTAGACTATTTTTGGCAACACAGGTTGCATGCATTGTGTATTTTCGTGTAGCCGGTATTTCACCCTTTCTTAGGACATGGGCATCGGGATCTTTAGAGTCCGTGTATGGTCTTTATTTGCATGTGACACAGACTAGCCCTCGGTTTATAGTCCCATCCGAACGACCTATAGGGGGGATGGAGTCAGAACCAATGTTACTCCGAGGGAAAAAATCCCCCTATACCGAAATTCGAACCCGCAACCCCAGGTCCGAGTCTGGCGCTCTACCAACTGAGCTTCGGCCCCCCTGCCCCATGCCCAGCAGTCTTCATTCAGACCATTATCAGTGGAACAGGATGCGTGTATATCCCTGTTACCCACCACCGTTAGCCTATAGGGGCCCATTCTCTTCCAAAGGATGGCAAATGGATTTAAATTCATGTGTGCACAAGACAATGTGTGTCCACTATGTCAGTGTATGTTTCACATACGGAAACTTCGCTTTAGAGTTTCATTCGAAAGCTATCACATGGAAAGGAGTCAGAACTAATACTCCAAAAGGAAAACTTCCACTATAACTGAAACAGCCCCGTGAAGATTCGAACTGGCAACCCCAGGATCACGGGATCTCAAGAACTGGGGCTCTCGTTCACCGTAGCCCTCAGTATTGAGAATCATACTTTATTCATGAACTGCCCCATATTTCTGCTCTCTTTTCTTGTTTAAAATGCTGGAGGAATAGCCTATTTTGACTAAAGTAATATTCAAAAAGCATATTCAAAAATTTACTTCCTTTTTTGCACTTCTCTTTGAAACTCGATTATACTTCGAAACTAAAGCAACATAAGAACTCTTAGTCTTACCAATCAACTTTTCAAATTTAAGCAAACTAGCCTAACACCTAAGCAATTTTGATCTAGGACTAGAAGTATATTATGCTTGGTAACTTACACATCTACATACACTCAGTTTAGGTAGGCATAATAGTTTCAGTAGATCTACACTTTCACACGTGGCATCAAATCAAGAAACTTGCCGGCTCTTGCAACCACTAGACTGCACCGACTCTTTCAAACTCAGCGACTCAAGACTACAGCTCATGAAAACACAATACAAAAAAAAATTCGTTAACAGGCATAAAAATTGAATGTGCACGGGTTCAAAACAAAAATTTTTTTAAGTTTGTACACAAGATGAGACAGAAAAATAAAAGTATCCCCGGTCCAACCCAACCCTTCGCCATGTTGCTTGACGCGTCCAATTCTCGCGTCATCCGGGCAATTTCGTGTTTTAATTTCATGGAATGGATTTTTAAAATGAAGTAATTTATTCGCGTTGTTAAATAAGATAAGGAACAAAAATTTCCCCTTCTCGATAAAAAACAAGCCAAAAGGTGTAATAAACATTGTACAGACTTTGTTTCTGATTAAGTTCAGGGAAATGAGAGGCGCTTGGGTGCGTGGGAGAGATTTTCGTTAGCCTATAACGGAAGTAGGCCTAGGGGTTTGCAGACCGCGGGAAACATCGAGCACGTCTGCTAGGCCTAGGACTTGACTTGATTTGATTTGGGACTTGACTTAGTCCACGTTTGAGACCAAGGCAACATACAAGATGTCCAAAACGCCGAAGCAGGGACAGAAGCAAGGAACACGCTATTTTCCTATTTTACTAAGACGCCAAAGAAAGAGACAACAACATCTAGGGCAAGGAAGTCTTGTCACCTCGCCGATCACCGAACAAACAAATCGAGTCCGAAGGCTCCCAAACACAAAATGGTTGTGGTCAGTCATTTTTCATACTTTCTGTTGTGATAGACTGAAAAAACTTTCATGTCTGTCGCGTCTCTCTGTGGTGTTTGTTGTTGTGCTTGAACGGAGTTTGAGTGTTCCCAGGTCTTGATCAGGATCAGGATCAGGATCAGGGGCGTTGTATCAATACAACTTAGCCTATTTAGGCTTTTACGCCCCTTCTGTATAGATTTTCCTTTTTTTTTTTTTCATAACCGTTGGTCCAGTCATAGGCTAGCTCAGACTTATTATCCATCAAATTCATTCTAATTTTTGTTAAAAATTTTCATGTTTATCTATGGGTTCTTGAACACATTAATACTGGGTGCCGTTTGATTTTAAAGTGTTAGTTTTTCCAAAATTTGGGTTACTCTATTAGTAAAAGTAAATTTTCTTAAATTCGTTCTAGAAATTGTTTAAATATCTTATTTCACTTTTCCCTTTGGGAAACATTCTTCTGCGGAGTAAAAAAAAAAGCTGCTTTATCAACATCATCAATTTCATTAAATTCTTGTATCCCTGAATCAAGTCACCTCTTATTCTTCTTCCCTTAAGTGTTGGAAGTTGCAAATTTTTTTAAATCTTTCCTGATATGAGTAATTCTTTATATTATGAATCATTTTGGTTGCTCTTCTTTGAAACTGTTCCAGAGCTTTGATTGTCTCTTTAGCATTGGATACCATACAGTGTTGCCATATTCAAGAACAGGTCTAATTTGTGTCTTAATAATTGCAAAAAAGTGCCCTTTTTTCCATAATGTAAGGTTTTTTTTATTTTTCCCAAATCATTCTGTTTGCTTTATTAATACTATTTACAATATGATTGTCAAATAATAAGTTTTTGTCAAAAGTCACACCTAGGTCTTTCTCTTCTTCACTTTAGATACTTTTATTTCCTTGCCCCCAATTTTCATTATATACTCCTTTTGGGGGTTTGTTTTACCAATATGAAGTACTTTACATTTTTCTGCATTAAAATATAGGTTCCAAGTATCAGACCACTGTACTAATGTTTCAATGTCCTTTTGAATTCCTTATGAAATTTTGGAGAGTTATACAGTTTTGTGTCTTTCTGAAAAGACTTTGCATGTACTCTTTTAATTCTACAGGGAGAGTAAATTTATAAACCCCGTAAAAATATTGGTCCCAATATACTCCCTTGTGGTATCCAACTAAAAACATCAGCACTATGAGAGAGGAGCTACCAATCTTACCTTCTGAGTTCTTTTTGATAAAAAGTCTCTAACCCAACCAAGTATATTTCCTATTATTCCAAAAGACTCTAATTTCTTTAAAAGTCTTTTCATGGGTACTGAATCGAATGCTTTTCAAAAGTCTAAATACAAAACATCTTATTCTCTCCTTTATCTATCTCCTTTGTAAAAGTCTTCCATCACTTCTAAAAGTTGAGTCCAAAGATCTTTTTGCACGAATCCATGCTGACACTGCATATAATTTATTTTTCTGTCATATGTTTTTTAATAGCCTCTCTAATAAATGATTCTAAAATTTGATATAATGAATGTTAAACTCACTGGTTATAATTTCCGGGATCTGTTCTTGTCCCTTTTTTGAATACTGGAATGACTTTTAGCTGTTTTCCAATCTGAAGGTACTTCATTTCTTTAACAGATTTAGAAAAGAGTATGTAAAGTGGGAAGGCCATTTCCTCGTTTAGCTCTTTTAGTATTCTCGATGGGATGGATCGGCCACATGCCTTATTGGGTTTTTAAAAGATTGAAGTTTCTTTTTTATTGCTTTTCACTGAATTTCTACATTTTCAACATTATGCCTTTGCCCTTGAGGCTGGACCTAGAACAGGCATATTATTAGTATCTTCCTTGTGAATACACTAGAAAAAAAATGTATTCAAAATATCTGCCTTAACTCTATCTGTCTCCACTGTGTCACCATCCTTAGTCTCTAAAGGGCTCACTCCCGTATTCATCTTTGTTTTCGATTTTACATTTTCCCAAAAGGCTTTGGGATTTTGTTTACATTTTCCCTTTTTATAACTTCTTTTCAATTCCTTTTTTTCTTTTCTTATTTTTTTGTTACAAGTATTACGTGCCTTTAATATAATTTTGATTTAATCTTTCCCCTGCTTTGTGACTAAGAATCTCTGATACATATTATATTTTTTTTTTACAATTTCATTGTCTTTACATTCTCCACTTTGGTTTTGTTTTTTATTTTTCTTAATAATTTGTTTTTGGGAAAGTTGTTTTCTATTAAAGAATTTAAAATACTTTTTAAATTTCACCCAACATTGTTCTACACTAAGATTTATTGAGTTTATTCCAGTCGATCTTCTTCAATTCTTCTTTTATTTGTATTAAAAATTTCCTCTCTTAAAAATTTTATGACTGCTTTGATTCTTCTTTCCCTTGCTCCTCTCCTGGGTACAAAAAGAACATTAAACCTCATGATCACTTTTGCCTATAGGAGCTAAGTGCTTAATGTCTGATATCATATTTTCATCATTAAAAGTATAAATCTAGTATTTGATTTTTGTCCCTCCCTGTGTCTTGTTGGTTGTTCACCATTTGGTTCAGAAAAGCATCCTGTAGGTAGTTTATGAACTTTTGACCTCTTTCTCCAGAGCCAGTACCATGCCAGTCAATATCTGGGAAATTAAAATCTCCAGTTTACAAACATATTTGAATTTTTTCTAATCTAATTTGTTTCAGCAACTCAAACATTTTTTCTTCATTTTCAGTTGTTGAGTTTGGACTTTTTTAAATAGTTCCAAACGTATTTTCTGTCTATCCTTATTTAAAAGGTAATCCACAGTTTTCATCAAAGTCATTTCCTTTTTTAAACTTGTTACTTTTGCATTTAGAGTCCTTCACATATACAGTTATACCTCTTTTGGGATTTTCATTGAAAAATAGTTCATAACCTGGGCATTGAATATTCGACAGAATTTACCCCTTTTGGTTTTTCGCTATAATTTCTGTTATTACTTTTAATGTGAGGTTTTTTTCTTCAGCTAATAGAAGTAACTCATCTTTTTGTTCAACAGTCCATCTGCATTTGTGTACAAGAACGTATATGACAGTTCCTGCACAGATTTTTTATCTACATACCTTTTAAAAACTATTCACATGTTCTTTGTTTTGTATTTTGATTGTCAGTTTTCTTTTTATATCTTGGCCAAGCCTAGGTTTCACTGTACTTCACTATTTTCCCACCTCTGATTCCAATGTCTTTCTCTCCTTTCTCAATCCTTTTTCGAAGCTCTTCTCTTTGTTCTTTGTTCTTTTGTCTTTCAATTGGTGTGTAGTCTGGGTTTATATATATCCCCTTTTTTGCTCTGTCACCCCCGCATTTATTTTGTGGGCATTTGTCAATATTTCTTTTTTACCTCCTTGTTTTGTACACTTACTCTAAGCAGTCTCGGTTTTGTTCCGATATTGTATTTGCCCAGTCTCACTGGATTCTGGACAGTCTCGTCTTTTAATTGAGGACAAATCTTTCCCACCATCTTCTGTATACTCTCCCTCTCCATTTTCATTCTTTCTTCCCTGTTTTCACTCCACACTCTGGAATATTTGTAAATATCAGATTCAGCTCTCTTTTTTCCTTGTCAACGTTCTCTTCCCATAGTTCTGACACCTTTTCTCAACATACTCCTCAATCTTCTCTTCGAGAGCCTTTCCACTGCACCTTTTTTCCGTCTCCCAGCCTTTCCTCCACCCTTTCGAACAATCCCAAACAGTCTGTCTAATTTCACTTCCATTCGCTTTTCTTTTCCCCCTCCCCGCATAACATCTTCGGCAGATCCATTCTATTCCTTCTGTCTCAGAATTTTGAAGGTTCCTGAAGTCTCTTTCTGTCAGTGTGTGCATTCTTTATGGCACCACTGTTTACAGTCATGGGGATTGGATACTTGTTTGGTCTTCCTCCACGCCCACCCCGCATTCCCGGCAATAAAAATTTCGCCCTTTCCTCCATTTTCCCTTCGACTTTCAGTTGTTTTTTTTCTCCTCTTTTGAGAGTTTTTTCTATCTTTCTCATTTCCCCCCAGTTGATCCCCTTGTACTAGTCTTCCCCCTTCTCTAGAATTTTGTTTTGACATATTTTTCAAGGACTCTTTCTTTATTGATTGATTATGAGCTGATACTAATATTTAACAACTTACCTTACCTGTTCTCACAAGGAATGTACCAAACTGCTTGGTTTTGTAGTGAAAGTTTAAAACAGAGCCGCCATTTTTTTTTCATCAGTGCAGTTAGTAAATTGAAAAGAACCTCTATTCCTTGTTTTTTGACTGTGACACAATATGTCACTATCAAAAATTAATCCAGAACAATGTTTTCTAATTTCTACACCACTTTTTCTTGTCCGTGGGCCAAAAAAATACTTGTAATTCACTAAAACTTATCGGACTGAACACTTTAACATTCCCGCTGAGCCAGCCTTGACCTCTTGAATTGGGTATGGTGTCAGTTCCCAAGCGAAACTGGAGAAAAAAATCTAATTGGGTGCATTATAGAACGGTGCCAGAAATGACCCCAAAAAAAGTTTTCAAATCGAATCTAAAGACTTCATGTGATGACAGTTTGTTTGCATATCGCAGTGCTGATCACCGGTGAAAGTAGGGCTTGCAAATAACACAAAACCTGTCATCAGAAATTAAAATTATTACACATTAACTTTGTGTGCAACCCTTTTCAAATCTGTGTAACCATTAAATTATTTTGTAAAGGGTTATCTGGTCGTGAACGTAATAATTAAAAAAAAAAGAATTAGCTCCAAACTTCTGAAAGAAAGTACGTTTAAGGCATTTCTTCCTGAATGGAAAATGACACACACTATCCAATTATGGACATTTTCGCATGAATTCAGTTTTTTTGCTGGCAATGTATCTGGTATGAAAATTTATATGAAATAATTAAAATAAAAGTTATGTATGCCATGGTAATCATGTTTAAATAAATTCACAATGATTTTTCCGCCGCTTTAGAGCAGATATGATACAGAGTTTATAATAAATTTAAAAACTTGATTTATATAAATCTTGACTCCATTTTTAAAGGCATCCTATACAAACTACCAGAGGATCAGATAAATAATTTGTACCCTGAACATTCACATATATTTTTAAAAGATATTTATATTTCTATCGAGTGGTTCATTCTTGGAATGCACTAACAAATAGGCCCTAAACCAAATTTTGCATCCTTTATAAGGCCCTCCTCGACAATGATTCTAAAAGAATTACTGTATGTTTGATTTTGACTGAGACAATTTAAAATTTTAAGTAAACTTTCATTAGCCGACCCAAATGTGTAATATAAAGAGGGACATTTTTAAAAGCCAAAAGGCTTACGCAACAAGTCACAATACCAATTTCCTATTTCCTTGAAAACTAATGAACTAAAAAGACAAATGCATCTACTTTTTATGTGTTCTATATGAAGATTTCTCCCAAACCTTTTGATGCTGATCAGGCAATGGTCACATTTTCACACAGGTTTTGTTCCCTTTGACACAGAATCTTATTTCTTCACCAGTTATTTCTTGGTCCCTTTTTTTTTTCATGTGGTAGTACACCTGGAAACAAGTTGTAAACAGAGCCCGGGTTTGAGGGAACACTGTCCACACAGGTTTGCTGCTCTCTATTGCCCTGCTTGAAATCATGCTTTGCACCTCCTGCCTGAGGGGCTGCTTTCCTACAGCCTCTGAGAGCTGACAGGGTGGACACTGCTAGGACCTGCTCTGCATAAAAATTGGTTTCAGTTATGAAGTGATCAATCACAGTTTGTCTGTCTAGAAAACCGGTTTAATCTATAATAGACCTTTCTCTTCAACTGGTGTCTTGAGCCAGGTTCTGTGAAGGTTGATATGTCTGGCTGGTCATGTTTGGTTTACAAGGGGATGATCCACACTACACCTCTCCCTCGTCCCCACAGAACTCATCTTCCTCGCCCCTTCCTCCGCTCACATCTGTTGAGATAATTATTGTAAGATATATGCCTCTTTCACACACATGCGCACGAGTTCACACACACAATCATGCACTCTCTCAGATACACACAAGCTAATACACTGTTCACTTTGCTCGCGTGCACAAAAACCCCACAACATGCACATACAAACACTGCCACCCACTATCTTCAGTCCAGTCTCTTCCAGGCCCCTGCAAAAGTAAGAGCGTACACAGTTCAAAAACACGGTACAATGACCGGGCGGGCTCTCACCTCAATCTCCCTCCACTTGGCTGTGGGGTGGGGCTGTCCCCACGCAATAGGCTCACTCACACATAGACCCAGTTCAGTGTTAGCAGCGACGGGAACTGTGGCAGGTCTTTTTCCCCTTTCTGTGGTCGAACCACTCGACCCCGGTCAGCGCCTCGCTCAAATCTGGGTCAGCAACGCTTTAAAATTTTTCCTCCAGCTACGCTCTCTCCTCTCTGCTGATGTTTAGAACGACCAACATGGACAGTGTCCAGGGCCTGCATCATTCCCGTTTTTCAGCAACTCCGTTTCATCGTGTTCGTCGTATACAAATTGTCTGACAAGTTAGTGTCACAATAAGCACTAAAACCTTCATCCTCAATCAGTTGTAGAACTTCACCCACATTCGTGGTCCACAATCACAAAACTACGCCGATTTTGCTGTCTTTTTACTCGGTTGGGGTTAGGTTGACGTTCGTCGTCAGCATGTTGAACTCGGCTTCTCACAACCGGTCAATCAAGAGGGGGGTGGGTGATGCAAAAGGGGATGAACAACCATAACGTGAATGATTGGAGCTCATAGCTTATGAATAGTTCAAGCAGACATATCAAGCCTTCTGATTGGTGTATGTTGGGACTGCCCGGTCTAAAGGTGGGGCTAGACATTGAATGGCCTTGTGGACAAACTTGACTGTCGCCCTCAGTCATGTCGCCGGTCCGCACAGCTTCTGTCTGGGGTCCACAGCACCAGGCCGCATTCTGTGTGACAGGGTGTCGCAAGGTGGGACAGGATCAGAGATGTGGACATCTGATAGTGGGTCAGTGCCACAGGGACACCCATGCAGGTGAGAGATGCTCAGCCTGAAGGAACGCCAAAGGTGCTGTGTGTATCGTGTGGTCAGTCTGAAGACGGTGACCGGTCGTGCACTTTCCAGGGGGTAGATGCCATCCCTTCCAGGTCCTGTCTGCAGCCGTTGTCGTTACATTTTCTTCATCAGAGTGTTTTACAGGTCTTGACTTCTCCATATGACATTTGGTGGGCAGTTTGCTCCTGTTTTCTGCCTAGCTTTGGGAGTTTGTCGGCTTTTGCAGTGTCCATAACTCCACAAAGGGAGGAAATCCATCAGAACACCAGGTTTATTTTGGAGCCCAGTATTTGAAGCTCCCTCCTAGTGTCCTGCATGACCTGTTCGACCTGGTTTGACTGAAGACTTAGAAGGGCTCGACAGTGAGGTAGGCCGTGTGAGATGACTGGTTGTTTCTAGCATTTAAGGTCTGAGCAGTTCCTGTCGCTGCCCTGTCCAGGTTCTGTCCCACGTCCCAGAACACCCCACCACCTCTCGCCTCCTCTTTGTCTTCCCTTCTCCCTCGTCCTGTTACCTGTGTCCCTACCCTCAGTGTATATTCACCACAGAAATGAACTACAGCTGTTGCCCTTCCCTTCGTCCCTCCTGACCCCAGATCGGCAATGATGGGTTGTAATGTTGGTTGCAGAAACAGCAGAGTTTGCCTGTGGAGACTTGGTGTGGGCGAAACTTGCGGGTATCCCTGGTGGCCAAGTCTGGTGTGCAACCATCCCACCACCAACAACACACAAAGGGAGGCAAGAAGCCTGAAATCCATGTGCAGTTCTTCGACAACACCGCCGACTCGCGCTTGGATCAAGGGCCCGGGATTAGCTGCATTTTACTTTTAGTGTTAGTTTTAATTGTAGAGCTGACATGTTAGAAAAGAAACATCTGTACCTTAAAGTTTCAATTCCTAAAAGAAATGATATTGCGACAGTTAAAAGAAGGGAAGCGTGTATATATAAAGTTTGTGTATATATGTGTGTGTTAACACATGAAGGTATTTTAATGGAAATATGATTGCAACAAAATGATAGCAAGTTTACACTGACAGGAATAACCTGGTTCATTGTTTTCCTGACAGCAATGTGAAGCCATACAAAGGTTCGGGTGCTGCAGAATGTCAGAAGGGTGGTCAGTTCTACACGCTCAATGCTCAGATCCGTCAGAACGCAGAGGAGGCAGACAAAGCCCTCAAACTGACGACCGAAGATCGTCTGAAGTTGGTGGCTCATCTTCAACCCTCCGACGACGAAGAAGAGGAAGATGGCGATGCTGAGATGATGGATCTCGACCGTAATTCATCATTCTTTTATATACGATTGTTGCTGTTGTTATGTTTCCTGTGAATCGCAGGGTGTGTGGTGAGAAGAGAGGTGAAGGAGGGGATAAAGCTATGCAGGGTCTGTACATGTCGGGGGAGAGAGGGCAAAGTGATGGAGAACATGGGACCTGTTACCAGTCTCTGGAGAGTGAAGGAAAATAAGGTTTTGCCCAGAAGTCGGGAAAATGCGATCAAACACTAACCTGTCCTGTTATTATTTCATAGCGAGTTTACTGTAATTCTCTTCTTGCTTGCTGTCTGTGACGTCTTGTTTATCAGTTACAAAAAGTACAGAATGATACAGTTGGACTTATGTTTTCTCATCATTCTAATCCACTCATGTTGCTCCTCTTCTTCACTCTCTTCACTGGCTTCCTACGAACAAAAATTGGTTGTAACCTGCCTTTACTTGGTCACAAGTCTCAGAGTTGTCAAGCTTCATCGTATCTTTCTGGTCTTCTCCAGCCTGACTCCTGACTCCACTGTTCCACTGTTAATACTCACCTCCTTCAGATCCCTAGTTTCCATGCCTAGCCCCTTGGAGAGTGTTCTTTCCCTGTTCAGATTTCCTCTGCATGGAACAAACTTCTTTTCTCTCTTGGTGTTCCCGAGTCTCTCTCAAGTCATCTCTTTAGACTGCACTTTTTACTGACTGCTCGACTTGGTCCTTTTCACCTTATGATTGCGTATTATGTATCTCTGTGTTGGTGTATAAAAGCGAGGGACCATGCATGTGCATGTATAGGCGCACACAGATGTCCCTTTGAGCGTGCGCGCAATGTATGTGTACATGTGGGAATACTATGAACTTTGGAGCTATTTAGAGATTAAGCATTCAAATAATCATTTTTTTATTGTTATCATTAATTTGCTTCCACTGTACAGGAACAGCAAAATCTTGGACAAGCATTTGCTAATCAACATGGTCATGATCAGGACGGAAAAGGGGCTTCGTTTTACTTTTGTCTGAAAACATAAGATTGGTAGAAATAAGGAATGAGAACTCCTGTACTCAGACGTAGCTGTTAGAGAGACCAGTCGTTGCTGTGGAAACACTGTGATTTGGGGGAATGTATTGGCCTCAAAGATGGTGTAGTTTTCAGCTTCCTGTCCCATTTTCAGTTGCAGTAAGATTTAGGTCTGGAGTGAGTGGGGGAATTTTACATCGATAGTGCCACACAAACCCATGGGATAGAGTAAGAGAAGGGGAAAGCAGAGCTGAAGGGAGCGGGCAGAGAATGAAACACTTGGACTCATTTGTGTTTAACGTGTTTATGGAATATGCAGTGTGGGCCAGTTGAATTGAATGACTCATTTGTATTTATCATGTTTATGGAATATGCAGTGTGGGCCAGTTGAATTGAATGACTCGTTTGTATTCATCAGTTTATGGAATATGCAGTGTGGTCCAGTTGAATTGAATGACTCGTTTGTATTCATCATGTTTATGGAATATATGCAGTGTGGGCCAGTTGAATTGAATTTGCACAGGTGGGGCCTCTCCACTCTTACAGGTAGCATTTTCTTTTCAAAGATTATTGAGTGCATGATGTATATGCATTGGGGGGGGGGGGGGGGGGGTCACAGATGGGGAGGTATTCATAGATACTTAATCTGTTGTAGTAAAGGGACTTTTCTGTAACAGCAGAGTTGCGAGGAGTAAACAGAATGAAGTGACGGATTGTGTTAGTGCATGGAACAATCTGACAGGAGCTTTGCTTCAGTTGATGAAATTAATGACGAATGTATCTCACTTTGGAAATAATTGACCTCTGAATTTTTGTTTTTTCAGCTGACATATTTGATGCAGAGATGTCTGACGAAAACGATGACAGTATCAAGGAAAACAAAGCGGGCAAGGTAGACACGGAAGATCTCTTAGTCTTTTGTTTTTCTCTCACTCTCTCTCTCTCTCTCATAGTGTCACCATCTGCATGTAGGTATTGCCCTTTAGCCTGATAGTTATTGTTTTATCTTTTATTGCTGTTTTGTTGAGCAGAAGGTAATACATTAATGTTCAACCTAAATGTTATCTTCAGTGAGATTTCACACATGCTTTGAAGTAATAGAGAGCGTGAACATTGCATGCACATTATGAATTTAGTACTCGCTTCATAAAGCATTTTTTTGTGAAACTCATTTTAGACTTGTATTCTCCATATTATTAAGGTGACTGTTATTCATACATCGTTACAAAAATCAAAGCTGTAGATAACTACAAGATGTGTTTCCATGCAAAAGTCTGTTATATTACACATGCAGAGTCAGGCCGTGCCTTTATTTGAAAAAAAGAAAATTTGATGCATGAAAAAAACATCATTGACGTTGTCAACAATCTGTTATATTACACATGCAGAGTCAAGCCGTGCCTTTATTTGAAAAAAAAAAAATTTGATGTATGAAAAAAACATCATTGACGTTGTAACATCTGTTATATACACATGCAGAGTCAGCGTGCTTTATTGAAAAAAAAGACATTTGATGTATGAAAAACATCATGACGTTGTCAACACTTTATATTACACATGCAGAGGGCCGTGCCT
>JAFLJL010011331.1:5000-15000 GCA_018398815.1 Conus ventricosus
CCGTCAACATGTCACAGCGACCTTTGGAACGACCCGTCAACATATCAACAGCGACGTTTGGGGCGAGCCAGAAAGGTGTCTCCGTGATGTACTAATGGTCCGTCTCACGTTGCCAAGAATTCCTCACCCGTGCACGTCATTGTATTGCTGCGCGTCGCTGTTTGCTTTGTCATAATCGCTTTGAGTTTGCCCTCTCTCACTCTCGCTCTCGCTCTCCTCTCATCTCTCTCTCTCCCTCCTCTCTCTCTCTCTCTCTCTTTCTCTTTCTCTTCTCTCTCTCTCACACTCTCGGCACCTCGCGTCTCTCTATGTCTGTCTGTCTGTCCTCACACTCTCTCTCTACTACTCTCTCTCTACTCTCTCTTCTCTCTCTCTCCTCTCATCTCTCTCTCTCTCTCTATTGTTTAAAACATGTGATTAAATCATGTAATGAATTTAAGAGAGAGACAGAGACAAACAGAGAGAGAGAGAGAGAGAGAGAGAGAGAGAGAGAAGAGAGAGAGAGAGAGAGAATCACTCAGTTTAACTTTCATATTAACAATCACTGGAAACATAACTTTCAGACTTACCTTGGTCATAGGGGAGGCCATTCACGCTACAATGGTCACACAGCAATAAAAAATACAAATAAAAAATATAACTGCTTTGGGTGCGCTGGATCCTGGCGACATAAATCCTCTCGTTGTTATCTCATCAGTTTATCGCCTACATCCACCCTCCATCCCTGTGACCCACGTTTCTGTGTCCCCACTGTTTCCTCCATCACCATGGGACATGCGTGAGGGCATAGTGCACATCACCAAAGTACTCCTATCTGGATTTTGGAGCTTTTGGCTTTTCCATGTGTGGGTATTGTACCAATTGGTAAATTGAAGTACGGTCCTATAAAATTTATTTTAGGGGAAAAAACAGGTCGGGATTGATCAAGCACTCCCACAAAACCCAAAATTGTTGTACAGGCAATCCTCTCCCCCTCTCTGTTTCTGTCTCTCAGTCAGTCTGTCTGCTGTCTCCTCTCTCTCGGGCTCTCATCTCTCTCTCATCTCTCTCTCTCTCTCTCTCTTAAACACCAACTTGTTCACTGCACATGTTTTAAAACGCTCACAGGAGAGACACACCGTAGAACGAAACTCGTGATCGAGAGCGTGGCACAGAGAGTCCTCAGAAGAGAAGCCCCCTTCAAGCAGTGTTTTCGGTCGGCCATTACTCCTGACATCTCCAAGGGGGGTTGGGCCACACCCGGTTCATGACTCCGGATGTCCCTCTGCTGCCCTTTTTTTTTCCCCATACGGGACGAGCATGGCTGGGATTCGAACCAATGACCCTCTGGACATGCTCATTTTCTACTTAATGACTCGCGCTTTAACCACTGAGCCACAGGACAACCTGACATTTGTAGGGAAAATTTAAGCCTTATGAATTTCACTTTTTGTTCTCCTTGACCAGACCAGCTTTGAACACCTCTAGCCGCTTCTTGCGCATTGCTTTCCGGGCTCTGGTTTTTTTTCCTTCTTCCTGCACCTGAGAGCTTTTCATGAGGCGGTATCAGACTTCCTACAAATCCCCTAGCACCAAAATTCTGCATGAGCCTTTGACCTGATAGCCTTCTCTCCTCAGCTGTTTTGCCAGATCAGCATACTTCTTTCCAGTCTGTAATTTTGAGCTGCCACCATTCTGTTTCTCATATGGCACCGTGAGCTCGATCATGATCAGCTTGCTTGGTGACTTAGGAGTGACTACTATGTCCTGGTCTTCATTCCACTCTTGTGATGAACTCTGGGTGACTCTTCCCATTCTGGGAGGTCAGCAGTGCACCCCCAGTCATCTGCCCCATCCAGGCAAACTCCTGCCTGCATGTTTCGAGAGCAACTGTTGGTCTTGGCCATGATTTGCATCCTCCTGCCGAAGAAGAATGTTCGGGTGGCTTTTGAGTCCTGATTCTCCCTTTGTGGTGTTGGTTACTAGCCCAGACTTACATGACAATTTCAATGTAAGCACTTGGTTTGCCTCCAGAGTAACCTTCCTTGAGCCAGGGGCTACTTTACATAAGCAAGAACAGGCTCCCACTGTTTGTTTTTAATGGACAGAGGGGCATCAGGATCGTCTGTTTTCCCCCACTTCACCAGGTTTGCATTTGAGGGCAGAAGGTTCATATGCAGATCTGAGGAAATGAAGCTGATCCTGAGATGGGCCCATGTGGCCAAAAGTCATTCCAATTAGAACTTCTTTGGAGGCATTCTCCACGTTGTTCCATTGCCCTTGCAGGCTCTGCTGGACTGCTTTTTGGAGTCCTTTTTTGGTCTTCTTCTTTTCTCATCTCCAGAATCATCATGTCTCTTTTGGCTTTTCCTTTGGCCTATGACCACCATTCAGTTTTGGTCAACCCCCATCCTTGTCTGTTGTCTGTGTGTGTCCTGTTATTTTCTCTGATCTTGAGACTTTCATTTGCAGAATCCATCGCCTCTTGAACTTTCCATTTTCTGCCTTCTTCAGCGGGGGCTTGATTGCTTCTATCACCTTGTCACCTGAGTCCTCTCAGGCATGCTTTGAAGTCTGATCTTCCCTGCATTGTATTCCCTCCAGATGAATACAGTGTAGTTTGAGCTTTGCTTTGCGGACAGTATCAGCGCGATGTCCAGTCATACAGTGGGACACCAAGCCATTTCCTGTGAAACTTGTTGATTTGGCTTCCATTGCCTCCCACTGTGCTGGCGCAGATGTCGTAATATCATCAGAGGCCATAGTGAGCTTTAGGTATCAGCAATGAACTGCAGACACCAGACCTTGTATTGCCAAGGGATCCCACAGTGGTCAATGGTCCTCCAAGCCTCTTTCCGCCATCTGCTTTTTCTTTTGCTCTTTGTTTGTCTTTAGCGTAACATCATCCATCTTCCAAAGGCTCATGACTGGTTTCCTTTCCTGTGACTGTTGGAATGGCCTAGGTTGGCAACACTGAAGACCACAGATTCGGCCACTTTTCCTTTCCTCAGTAAGAGACCTCCGTGAATTCTTAGCTGAACTCATTCTGGATGAGGCAACTATGGTCGTCCACCTCTCACAGCACATGACGTGTCTCGTCTCTTCGGGATGAAATCACTGTATGTCATCCATGAAGGCCTTGAGAGGAGGCATCTTGTATCCATATGCCATGTCTGTTTGTCTCGCGTTGTTTTGTTGCCGCTTTCAAGAATGAGTTTCCATTGCCCACACGAACAGTATCGGGGAAATTGCACAGCCCATTGCAATGCCCCCTTCCCGTTGATCCAATCAGTTGGTTGTACTCCTGGTAGAGAACCGCATTGAGAAGCCATAGAAAGTTACTTTCTTGAGCATGTCGCGGATGTTCTTTGGCACTGGTACAATCTCAAGAGCCATCTGTAACATCTCATGGCACAATCCATATCTTGTTGCCAGATCAAGCACACAAACGTCCAGGTCTTCTCTTTTCTGTTTTGCTTTTTGGATTGCGTACCCAGATCATTGTGGCGTGTTCTACACAGCCAGCCACCCTGTGGTGCACCTTTCCTGGACTGAAACACTTCCAAGTACTTGTTTTCAACAGTATACTTTGGTCAGCCTTGCTGCCATGACAGAGAAGAAGATTTTCCCCTTCGCCGTTCATAGTGATATAGGCCCTGAACTGGCCAGATTGTCACTTGAGTTATTTTTGCTCTTTGGGATGTACACACCATCTTCCGACATCCACTGGCCGCTGACTTCTTGGTTCTCCAAGCAGGCCGATCGCAGCAGCCTGTGGAGCCCATTCCAGCACCTTGACGACAATACCTTGTAAAGCTGGTAAGAGGTATTCCGTTTGGGCCCTGGTGAGATTTGGCACTGGGCTTTGTCGACCACCTTCTTGATTTCCTTCCCGCCAACGTTGGAGGCTTGCCCTTGAACTGTTTTCCTCAGGTTGGTTGGCCACACCATAACTTTGAATGTCGAGTGGTGCTTTGCTCTGTGAGTCAGAGTATGTTTTCCTCCGATGCTTGCTCAAGGAACTCCTGTGTCCACACTTAGGGTCCCCAGATTTTGGCTGCTCAATACCAGTGTACGGCAACTGGAAGGGGTCTCTGAAGCAGCGCTCTTTGTGTCATCTTCTTTTGCTCTTCCTCTCCTCGCAGATTCCGCTTTGCTGAGGGCGCTGTGTTTTTCTTTCAGGTCTTCCCTCAGTTTTTCCAAAGCCCTAGTTTTTTCAGTCTGGTCATGGCGGGTCTAATTGCTTCTTGAGGTTGTTCTTTTGGACACTGATCTTGTCCATCTTTTTCTTGGCGTCTTGGCTTTCTTTTGAGGAGTTTTCTCTTTGGGTAGTTTTACTCCATAGGGCGACTCTACATGTTGCATACACGATGTCCCCGGGGGGGGGGGCCCGGGGGGGGGGTCCCGGGTAATGTGGCTAGTTTTGTGTTTTCCAGGTGCTTTTCCCCTATCAGTGCATCGAGTCATTGGGACGATTTTTTGCATCCAGTATCTCCCAATCTTGCATTTCGTTTGCTCGATGGCAGGTTTGAGTTTCAGGCGCCTGGCATCGAGGGCCCTGTTGCTAATTCCTCATCCGAACCAACAGCGTGGATTCCTGGCACTGTGGTTTTAAATCCCTGGCCTTGGTCTTCCGACGCTTATATGCTGATGCAGTGCGCTGCTGCTCTTCAGATGAGTCTTACACACATCCCTTCTTTGTTCTGTGGATCTATCAATGCCACGGGATGGTAGCGAAAACGGCTTTCCACACAGACACATGGATATCCATTTGGTCCATGTCATAGTCCGTTTGTGATTTGCAGTCGTATTGGTTGAGCACCGATGGATTCATTTCATTCTCTCCCCCTTTCGGTGAATCCTGGGAGCATCTTTTCCTTTTATTTTTTAGAGCCACATATTAAGGCAAAGTGGGGAGCCACCCACAGAGCCCTTGGGTTCGGTCTTTTTCCCAAGTGTCCTCCGTTCTTTCCCGGACGCCTCCGGCCTATTCCGGAAGTCAAATGGTAGTACCATGCAACATAAAAGAAACTCGTGAGATCGAGGCAGCAGAGATTCCTCAGAAGAGAAGCCCCCTTCAAGCAAGTGTTTCGGCCCCTTAGCGTCCTGACACACTAGGGGGGATTGGTGTCCACAACCTGGTTCATGACTTCCCGGATGTCCCTATTGTATCTGCTGCCCCTTTTTTTTCCCCCATCTTGGACGAGCCATGGCTTGGGATTTCGAACCCATACCCTCTGGACATGCGCATTTTCTACTAATGACTTCGCGCTTTAACCACGAGCCACAGGGACACAACCTGATATTTTTGTAGGGAAATTAAGCTTATGAAGTTCACATTTTGTTCCTCCTTGACCAGATCCAGCTTAACACCTTCTCTTCTGCCCTTCTGCCATTGCTTTCAGGGCACTGGTTAGTTTTCCTTCCCTGCAACTGAGGGCTGTTTCAATGAGAGCTGTATGCATACTTCCACAAAATCCCCTAGCTCCAATTTCTGCAGGAGGACTTTTGACCTTATAGCCTTCATCGCCCAGGCAGTTTGCCAGATCAGCAGACTTTTTCAGTGCTTGTAGAGTTGAAGTCTGCCTCCATTTCTGTTCTCATAGGCACCGTGACCTCGATCATGATCAGCTGCTTGGTTGACTTAGAGTGGACTACTAATGTCGGGTCCTCAGCCACTCTTGCTGATGATCTTGGGTGACTCCTTCCATTCTGGAGGTCTGCAGTGCACTCCCATTCATCTGCCCCATCCAGCAGACTCTGGCCTGCAGGTTTCGAGTGCACTGTTGTTTCTTGGCCATGATTTTGCGGCCTCCTGCCGTGAAGAATGGTTGCGGGTGCTTTTGGAGTCCTGATTCTCCTTTTGAGGTGTTGGGTACTACCCAGACTACTTGTTACAATTTTCTTTGAGCACTTGGTTGTGCCTCCCTGTGTAACCTTCCTTGACCGAGGGCTACCTTTTACATAAGCTTAAACATGTCACTGATTGTTTTTTATGGCAGAGGGGGCATAGCAGGATCGTCAGTTTTCCCCGCCACTTCACCAGGTTTGCAATTTGAGGGCAGAAGTCATATGCAAACTGAGATGAAGCTGATCCTGAAGAGGGGCCAGTGCCAACTTCATTCCAAGTATAGACGTCTTTGGAGTGCATTCCTCCCACGTTGTCCATTGCCCTTGCTGGCCTCGCTGACTGTTTGCTTATTGGAGTCTTTTTTTGTCTTCTTCTTTTCGTCATCTCCTGAATCATCATGTCTCTTTTGGCTTTTCCTTAGGCCTTTGACCACCATTCAAGTTTTTTGGTCACCACCCCCAGCTCCTTGTATGTTGGGCTGTGTGTGTCCTGTTAATTCTCTGATCTTGAGACTTTCTTTTGCAGAATCCATCGCCTCTTGAAAACTTTCCATTTTCTGCCTGTCTTCAGCTGGGTCTTTGATTGCTTCTAATCACCATGTCTCCTGAGTCCTCCAGCAAGCCTTTGAAGTCTGAATCTTCCCCTGCTTTGTATTCCTCCAGGATGGATTCAGTGGTAGTTTGAGCTTTGCTTGGCGACAGTACAGAGCGCGATGTCAGGTCAACATGGCCAAATTTTTTTTTCTTGGTAATATTCACACCTCCAGATTATCCCACTTTATTTTTTTTCTTTCTTTTTAATTTTTTCTCAAACGTGGGGCCTCCAACCTCCATGGTTCCGTCCCTGACCTCTTTTTTAAAAACTTATTCAGCACTCTACCCAGTTTTGTCTGTGGGTATATATATATATATATATATCTATATATATATAATATATATATATATATAGATCAATATAGTATATATAATATAATAAATAAATATAATTTATATATATAAATATAGATATTGAACTAATGGGGAGGAAACCCATCTAACATAAAACTCCTGGTCATTCCAAGAACTGGCCCCATCACTTGTGTCTTAAGAGGTTTTTCATTTTATATGTTCTACTTTTCACCTTTCGGTGATTTCTTTTGCTTCTTAGGTGCAACCTTTGGTTGTTTTAACAACATACTACGGTATTGCACACACACTTTTTCTGGTATAGCATTCTTTCATAAACCGAAAAGGCAGAGGAGTCCAAATTACCACTTTCCCGCGGTCACTGAGGATAAACCAATCATTTCCGAAATATCGGTATCTGACCAGGAGTTATATTGTTAGTGGGATACCTCCCATTTCGGAAAATTCTCCCTCTTGAGACTATAATCTTGTCTGAAGGCTCATTTGAGAAGCATTTTATATTATTTTTCCCCATCACCCACACCAGCACATACTGTTAGTTAGGCAGAATTATCCTACCACAGCAGATAAGAATGCTTGTATCACCCTATTTCTTCAATCTAAGACATGAGAGCAAGCTTCTGTTTATAATTCAATATTTCTTTGCAGTCATTGCAACACCAAGCTGCTCTGTACGTTGCTGGAATGGTGCTCGTACTTATCCTTGGAATTTATTAGTTCATTGTAATTTTAGTCCCTTGTGATTCATTCCAAGAACCTGTCCCTCAGCACTTGTGTCTTAAGAGGTTATCATTTTAATTTTCTACTTTTCACAATAAAATTAGCTTGTTTTTTCTTTCATAATTTTCTTTTGCTTCTTAGTGCACTTTGGGTTGGGTTTTTTTGAATACTCAACAAACATACTACAGTATTGCACACCAGCTTTTTACTGATAGCATTCTTCTTAAACCGAAAAGGCAGAGGCGTCAAATTACCACTTTCCTTCCCGCGGTCACTGAGAGAAACAATAAGGTTTCGAAATATCGTATCTGACCAGGAGATAACATGTTAGTACGTTTTTCCCTTCCCCATTGGAACTTTCGTCCCTCTTGGAGACTATAAAGCTTGCTGACGGCTACATTTTGAGAAGATTTTATTTTATTTTCCCCATTTCACCCCACTCAAGCACATACTGTTTAGTTAGGCAGAATCATCTACCACTGTAGATTATGAAATGCTTGTTTCCTCCCCCTATTTCTTCAATCTAAGACGAAAGAGCAAGCTCTGTTTATGATTGAAAAATATATATATATAAATAAACTAAAAAATTATCTATATTATATATATATATATATATATATATACCTATATATCTATGTGTGAGGGGGGTGGTGTGGAGAAACAACCCAAACTTTCATGCACCACAATGACATACACCATTGAGGCAAGTCCTCTCAGAACACGAAAACACCCATTAGAGAACCAAGTGACACATTTCTAATCTCCACACTAAGTACCAGCAAATTTGTTGAATGTTCTCTTCACTCTCCAATTCTTGCTCATTTGTTTTACGCCATGGTTCCGCCAGCGCCACGTATTTTTGGGCTATAGGACACTTCTAGTGTCAGTTTGTAAAGCATGGGTAAAAAGGTCGTGGCAGAGCTTTCTGTTTGTCTCTCTTTCGATCTGTATCCCGGTCTGCTGTCTGGCTCTCTTCCTCTCTCTCTCTCTCTCTCTCTCTCCTCCTCCTCTCTTCTCTACATCTTCTCTCTTCTCTCCAAAGCTAACCTTCCTATCGCACATGTGGAACACTGAGACAAAATCAGTCTAACTATTTACCTCGTAGATATTCTTAAATGAAAATATTCACCACTTGCCTGCTAATTTGACTGACTCTTCCCTTTCAGAGCCGTAACATCTATAGGAAACATTCCACCCACAGCCTGCTGATTTGACTGACACTTTCAGACTCCGGTTAATGGTTCGACGGCTGTTCATGCTTCACCGCATGGTAGTGTCTAAAGAGTACGACCCCACGAACACACACACACAACACACACACACCCGTGCGTGCACAGACGCACCAGACAGACACAACACACACACACACACACAACACACACACACACACACACAACACACACACACACACACACAACACACACACACTCAACCACCATCAAAACAGCCACAAAAATAATTTTTTTGCTGGCTGTTGAATGGAGTGGTGTGTGTGTGAGTGTTGTGTGAGTGTGTTGTGTGCATGCATTGAGAAAGACTGAACAATGCAGTTTCCCATGCCTCAAACTGTGGTGTCCACACTCATTGCTACGGAGAAAAGGAGAAAACAAAGAACGCCACACACAACACAACGCGCACGCACGCGAGCGCGTGCGCGCTCGCGCGCCCACGACACACACAAACACACACACACACAGCACACACACACACACACACACACACACACACACACACACACACACACAAACAACACACACACACACACGCAGTGCACAAACAAACACATACACGCACGTGCACAACACAATACACACACACACACACCACACGCACACAAAAACACACACACACACACACACACACACACACACACACGTGTGCACACACACACACACACCCCCCACACACACACACACACACGATGCACACACCACACACACACACACACTCACACACCCACACACACACACACACAACACACACAACACACTCACACACACACAAATAACAATGATAACCACGCCCCTCCTTACACACAACACATGACATACATGATGAGCAAGTTCTGCTCAAACAACCTGAAAAGACCATTAGGTAACCTCGTGACAAATCCCTATCTCCACCCCAACGTCCCAGCTGATATTTTGATGATGGGTCTGTTAACTTTATCCATTTCTTTAGCCTCATATGTTTTTTTTCGACACGGTTCGCCAGCGCCCGTATTTTGGGCTGATTAGACAACTTTCTAGTGTCCAGTTTATAGAGTATGGGTAAAATGGATCGTTAGTTGAATTTTAGATAGCTGTATTATGTGTGTGTGTGGTTGTTGTACTGTCTGTCTGTTTCTTCTCTCTCTACTCTCTCTCTCTCTTCTCTCCTCCTCCTCGTCTCTGCCTCGATCAATCTCTCTCTCTCTCTCTCCTCCTCACCTCTCTCTCTCTCTCTCTCAACGAATTGGAAGATACCCGTTGTGTGTTAATATGTATATAAAGAGATCAAATAACTGGTTGAGAATTTTTAAAATGCCAACCTCTTCGACTTCCGT
>JAFLJL010011331.1:20000-22993 GCA_018398815.1 Conus ventricosus
AAAATTTGAGAAGAAAAAAAACAATTGAAGAAAATGGGGAAATGTAATTATTAAATGTGAAAACCCTTCGCTAGCTGCATGAGGGAACCATCACAACTCCTCCTGAAAACAGATTTATAGGTATTGCTTGCTTCTAGGCCTTTCGTCCGCTGGAAACGGACTCATCAGGAGACACGGCTGATTGTGTCTGTGTTCTTGGTGTCAAGTAGAACACACCACAGTCCGTAATTCTGTGTGTTCTCACCACCAAGGGTTCAAAAGAGAATCCAACAGCACCCCCAAAGCAGCCAGCGAAAAGTAGAAAATAAAACAAAACGAAAGTGTGGAGAGGAAAGAATGTTGCTGAAAAACTAAAAACATTATGTAAACAGTATAAAATGTAGGGGACAATCTTTGAGCCTATGCTTGAGGATCCATTTAAGGATGCAAGGGAGATCAAAAGATATGGAACAGTCTGAGTGGTCAGATCTGCTGTTCAATAACCCAAGCATTGTCAGCGGCTAAGAATTGTGCAGAACAACCTTTACTTGGATCTCCTAAGAGATGCAATCGCCCACTGATTGACCAAACAATATAATGCTGAACAATTAAGTAGTGGGGGAAAACAAGTGCAGGCCAACAATTCTTCCATCATTATAATAATGACTTGGCAAAGATTTGAGAAAAAAATACAATTGAAGAAAATGGGGAAATATATGTTATAAATGTGAAAACCCTTCGCTAGCTGCATGAGGGAACCACCCACAACCCCTCCTGAAGACAGATTTATAGGTATTGCTTGCTTCTAGGCCTTTCGTCCGCTGGATCGGACTCATCAGGGAGACATGGCTGATTGTGTCTGTGTTCTTGGTGTCAAGTAGAGACACACCACAGTCCGTAATTCTGTGGTGTTTTCACCACCAAGGGTTCAAAAAGGAATCCAACAGCACCCCCAAAGCAGCCAGCGAAAGGTAGAAAATAAAACAAAACGCTTAGGGTTCAGCGCAAGGAAGAAGGCGTTGAATCTTCCTTGCGCTGAACCCTAAGCGATCTGAAGCGATCAAAGCTAAGTGAATTTTCGTTGTTTTATTCGTTTATGTATCACCCGAGGAAGACCTAAGAGGTCGAAACGCGTTGTGTTTGTCTTGTGACTCGTTTGTCCACGTTCTCTGGGCGGTTCGCTAACATATATTCAAGATCTGTAGATGTTTTAAGCTTGGTTTTAGCTTGTTTTTAATCTGACAAATGTCGCTCTCACTGTGGTTGAGCACTTTTTTTAAACATTGCGTTGATTCTGATCGCTATTCTATATATATATAATATATATATAATATATATAATATATATAATTATATATATAATATAATATATATATATATATATATATATATATATAAACAATATATAAACCATACAAGAAGCCCAATGACACACCTATCTAATGTAAACATCAAAAGCAACCATCCACCATCTGTATTAAAAGCCATACCCAATGGCATAAATCAGTGACTATCAAACCTGTCATAGCAATGAGAGTATTCAACAATGCAGCAGTAGAATATCAAGAAGCACTGCAAAAAAGTGGGTACACTACAAACTACAATACAATCCAGACAATAACACAAATAGAAATAAGAAAAACAGGAAAAGGAAAATCACATGGTACAACCCACCATACGACGGAAAACTCAAAACAAACATAGGAAAAGAATTCTTTAAAATTTTAACAACCTCGTTCCCAAAAGAACACAAACTATATAAAATATTCAACAAAAACACCGTCAAGCTATCGTATCATGCATGCCCAACCTCAAAAATTTAATTGACGCATCTAATAAAATGAAAACCAACACAGCAAAGAAGGGTGAAGAAAGGAAATCTTGCAATTGCATCAAAAAAGAGCAGTGCCCCCCTGAGCAATAAATGCCTTCACAACAACATTGTATACCAAGCCACTGTGACATCAGAAAATGAAAAAGAAACATACATAGGGATCACTGAAAACCACTTCAAAACCAGATATGCAAACCACAAACAGTCATTTTAATAAAGAAAAATATAAAAAACCCAAAAAGAACTGAGCAAATATATCTGGAAACTTAGCATCACCATACAGCAATGTTTCAAAAAGGTGCAACCTATATTTAACTGAAAAATGGTTAATACTATGCAAACCACACTTAGCAACTTTAAACACCAAAACAGAAATAGTAAACAACTGCAGGCATAAATGGAAATCGTTGTTAGTGAACACACCCAAAACAAAAACCCGAAAGCCCAAAAAAAACCACGTGCAGCCAACCCGCACGTGCAAACAACCGCAAACGGGAGCCCACACGCTATATAACATCGGCGGTGGGCAAACCAAAAACCATCCTGATGACAGCGCAACGCACTCGAAACAAATTTGTAGAATCTGTTTTTAAAAACCTATTTTAACAAATGTTGCTCCCCAAGGGGTCGAGCACTATCAAAATCATTTTGGGTATTTTAACTACATTAATAATATATATATATATATATATATAATATATATATATAATTATATATATATATATATATATATATATAATATATATATATATATATGAAAGAAGACAAAAAATTGTTCTTTTACCTTACTGTTTCTGCAAACATTTCTGTTGCTGTGTACTGTTAGTGTCCTTCGATTGTATGTAAGTCTGTTTGTGTGCTATTTCCGTTGCCCAACAAATTAACTTCTTTAGTCGTCGCCGCTATGATGTCTGACCGACTGACTGATCGACCGACCGACAGACACACAGATAGATCAACAGATAGATGGATAGACAGACAGATGCATAGATAGATGGATGATGGATAGTGGATGGATGTGTAGTTGGGCAGAGAGAGAGAGAGAGAGAGAGAGAGAGAGAAGAGAGAGAGATTAACAAGCAGAACGAACCATCTTTATCGATCTTCTCATCTGTCGTCTGTTTGCCCGTTATCCCTGTTTTCCCCAAGTTTTTGTTCCATTAAAAAAAAAAGGGCCATTC
>JAFLJL010011331.1:23993-28993 GCA_018398815.1 Conus ventricosus
GAAAATACAGGGGCGGATTCATTTTACAATTCTTTTATTTCTATGGATCAACGCTCCAAACTGATCTGTTGCCCTGATGCGAGGTCCCCTTCTGCTTCCCCGGTAAATAAAGGTACCTTACTTTCAAACCAAACGCAATAGTTTGCTGAATGAAGACTCTCCTTAAACAACATTTATTGTTTGTTTTTGTATGCTTGTACTGGTTTTAGCCCTTTAAATTCTTCATTATTCATTGCGCGCAAAACTGAGGGCAGTCTTCTAACCCATTCTGTGTTGCGAGAATTGTCAATAAGCTCTCTGTGATACTGGTAGGAGAAAAGTCTTTCAGCTAACTGTTTGTTAAAGTTTTCAACTAAAGCCTGTGATCTGTGAACTCCTGGGTGCCTCTTCTAATGGTAACTCTATGTTTTAACAATAATTGATTCACTCGGCCTTTAAAATTCTTTTCCATCATCGACTTGAATCATGCGAGGATAAGTTAGAGGGCCTCGTTGGTATATTAGTTGTATGGCAACAGCAACAGCAGAAGCACTCTTTTGTGTTAATGGTTCTGCATCTTTATATCTTGAAGCTATGTCAATGACTGTGAGTGCGTACTTAAATCTTTTTCGTCTAATCGTATCATGAGGTAAATATAGAAGATCCATTTGATGGGTGTCGTTCGGTATTGTGTTCACAAAGTGTGGTCTCTGTATTCGTCTAGGCGCAGGTAAATAAATTTGCCAAATCGCTTGTTTAGATAACCATTCCTTCGCTGTTTGTTCACTGACCCCGCTGCTTGGCTTAGCTTTTTAATTGCTGTTATTCCCTTCCAATATCCTTTTGGCGAATAATAGATTTTTGTTCATTTTTATTTAGCCAATATTATGCGCAACAAATACACGACAGTCATGCCAAAGACAATAAACGCGATTTCTTGCATCTTTTGTTTTTCTGATGGATGATAAAAATCGCTGAATTTTGGTGGGGGCAATGTCTCGATTGGTTTGCCTGTTACTAGATAATATTCTTTTATGCTTGATCAACATCTTAAATGTGTAAGCTGCATGTCCCTGTTTTTTCAGTGTGTCGTTAATGAAATCTAACTGCTCAATTCTCTCCTTTTCATAACGATCTTGTGCTGCAGCTAGTTGCTCCACAGCTTTGTTATGTCTTTTTCTCTCACCGTCATCCCGTAGTTTACTAAATGCGTAATTACTTCCGCTAATAGCAAGTGCATTCACCACAGCACCACCTATCATCATTACGAGTGAAGCCATTTTTTATAAATGTATTTTTTTACATATTTATATTCTCTGGAATTATTCCTTGCTTAACTAGAAAATCTTTCGTAGCAAATGAAGCTGTAAAATAGCGATTAGCTTTGCTAAATCCTCAAAGTCTAGTTTGCCAGATCTGCCGGTTTTATTTTTAACAGGCTTTTACCAAGCATTGAGTATCCTACACTAGCCCTCCAATAACAGCAGAATGGTATACAAGGTTGGCAATAGTTTTTCCGGTGCTCATTTTAAAAAATAAAATAATTATAATTAATAAAAAACATGAACAGCGATGATCTGCTAGAGCTACAGAGCGGCCTACACCGTCTTGGGCTTACAAATGAAGAAGTTGATGATCAAGCTATTATGCCCAAAAAGGAAAGGTTGTATTCTTTGGCAGCATGTGGAAAAACAAAACAGTTCCTCGGAACTGAATTCAGCATAGAACAGGTTCAACAGATGTCGCCACAAGACATTATAAAGTATCACAACAGGTATGAAGCGCAGCTGGGGTCGAGAATGGTAAAAAGTGTCGGGCAAACGGTTCTTAGTTTGTACACTAAACTAGTCAGTAGATTTGCTCCCATTGATTCTGAACAAGATCTTACGTATGATTTAACGCAAGATCCAGTTTTAACAAAGTCATTAGAATCTCTAGGATGTGATTTATATTACAGATTTGGAACATTGTTATCGCCATTAATCATGGGATTAATAACTTTTAATCATATAGATTTTATTTCCCTTCAAAATGAACGAGTCGGAAAATCAGCAGAATCAGGAAACATTGAATCAGGTGGAGAAAGTAACCAAGCCAGAAAATCAGCAGAATCAGAAAACACTGAATCAGGTGGAGACCAGTGAAAAGCATCCTCATCCTGGGCGTGTTAAAGCAGGAAAAAAATAGCAGAGTGGAACAGACAAAAAAATTAATGTTACAATCACAGAATATAACTCATAATGAAAACATAACACCGCCAACGCCAGAACAAGTTGATTCAATGCCAGCTATAAAAACTCCATGTGATTCAAGACCTACAGCACCAAAGTCTTCATGGAATATTGAACTTAAAACTGTTGTCATTTTTGGCGCCCTTGCTGCTGCTGGGGGGTTATTACGGTTATAAATATATAAACAATGGCAACAAAAACAAAAGCAGTCTGAGCAATCTCCACCACTAAATACAGAAGTTGAACATAAAAGTAGGCCAGAACCGCCAACACCAAAAGATGATTTTGATCCATTTAAAATGCATTAATATTTTAAGAACTTAATTTTTTGTTTTTTGATAAAAATAGATCATGGCGTATTATAAAATGATGGAGCCAATAAATAAAGACATGGAGTCTATAAAAGACATTTCCATAGACCAGAATTGTAATCAATGCGGTTGCTTAGGATGTAAGAACTTCATTAAGATCTATGCTAACCGATCTCGCGCTAAGGACGCTGAGCAAAACATCCTCAGCGATGACGCGTTTTTTGAGGCGTGTGTGTTTGCCATTTTTGGCGCCCTTGCTGCTGCTGGGGGTGGTTATTACTGTTATAAAATATATAAACAATGGCAACAAGAACCAAAGCAGTCAAAACAACCTGAACCACTAAATACAGAACACAAAAGTATGGCAGAACCGCCAACACCAAAAGATGATTTTGGTCCATTTGAAATGGAATAATATTTTAAGACTTAATTTTACATTTTTTTGATAAAAATAGATCATGGCGTATTATAAAATGATGGAGTCAATAAATAAAGACATGGAGTCTATAAAAGACATTTCCATAGACCAGAATTGTAATCAATGCGGTTGCTTAGGATGTAAGAACTTCATTAAGATTTATGCTGACCGATCTCACGCAGAGAACGCTGAGCAAGACATCCTCAGCGATGACGCGTTTTTTGAGGCGTGTGTGTACTATATTAGGCATCTACTATTTAAGATAAAAACATAGATTGTTTTTTTGATAATTATAAGATAACTTGAATAAGAACTTGGTTGTACTTAAAGGATGACTTAGTTATGATCTTAGGTTAACTTGAGTAAGAACTTGAGGATGACTTAATCAAGAACTTATTAAGAACTTAAAGTAACTTAATTAAAAAACTTAATTAAGAACTTAATTAAGAACTTGAGGATGACTTAGTTACTTAATTAACCTTTACCAGCTGAGTCGTTCAAAAGTGGGTAACAGGATACACTTTCCATGAAATGGTCCAAGGGAAATAACCTCTGTAACTAGTCTTGAGGATGTTGGAACGAGTTGTCGGCCATACTTTCAGTGGCCTATTGTGTACTTGGCTGACCCCGGGAGCATTGAAACAAAGACCATGACGCGGCGTGTGGCACGTATTTTCTGTGTCAGGCAAAGGAGTGGTAGCGATTTCTCGTTCAATGAAGCGCTTGAAATCGTATTACAAAGTGGATCTGGTGATGAGGGGAGTTGAGTGTTTGTTCTTTCCTGTGACACCTAACACAAGACGGCCAGTTGTTGTAGATTTCTCACCAGTATGGATCATCTTGTGTTTCTTCAGATTAACTAGGCGACAGTGTGTGCCTGCTAAACAGAACACATGCAGCATTCGCGCGCACACAACAGCCGCCTGTCTGGTGGTCGCTCTCTCACACGCAGCTTTATCGATTGCATCACAAAAAGTAGTAATGGAGTGGTCTCCCTGTACATGTGGATTGCACCACCGCCAAAAGTAAGCTTAAATATAAGAATTCAACTGCTTGCTATTGGTGGTCGGTTGGCCACCGCAGGCATCACACTTTCGGAGTTTGGAGTTGCTGAGTTCAGGGCTGGGCTTCCCTCATTAGTTGGTCACATGTTTCGAGTTTCGAGTGTAACCAGAGTCTTGGGGTCAAGTTCACCCCATCCAGATCATTCAGACCGGTGTCAGCCATTCCAGACCAGAGGCCAGCCGCCACCACCCAAAAAATCCCAGGGCAAACATACTCCTGGGGTTTTCCCCCTGAAAGCATGGTCGACACAAAGTGACCCTGCAAATTAAAATTAAATCAACAGTCGGCCATGCTCAGGGGGGGGTTTTTGCTCTTTTTTATGTTAAAAAAATTGTATTGCTTCGCCTAGTTCCTTTTTTAACAAATACTCTAACATGCAGTTAAAGTAAAACTTTTATCCATTGTTAAAATAACACAACCAAGCACAGTAGAGAGCACAGTAGAGAGCACAGTAAACGCGTCCTTCTCGGTCAGCAGACAGTGAGAGAATAGTAAAATGTGAGTCAGCTGTGACATCAGCCCATCGCGTGATGGCAGCTGTGTCTAATTGCCACAACACAAAGACTGGCGTTGGTTCGAAATCGTTATGTCTAGTCACGTAGTAAGTAATTAGGTGCCGACCATGCCGGGTCCTCTGCAGTAAACGGATAGTGCAGAGTCCTTAGGTAGGCCGCAACTAGCAATTAAAGGCTTACCTGCCCCACCGTTTGTATATGGGGTGCGTTCAGCGGCTGCTGCTTTTCCCCTACGTTACTCTATGGGGCGTGTTCAGCCACTGCTGCTTTCCCCCTACGTTACTCTCTGAAAGTTTAGTAAATTAGTATTGTAGGGCCGTTATTTTTTGGTTATTGAAGTCTTGCTTATTAGAGAACTAAAAATATTCATTCTGAGTCGCCCGGTCGAAACTGGTTGAGACCGGGTGAGCCAGAATAATATTTATTAGTTCTCTGAAGCATTTATTTATTTTTTCCCTTTACCCACTCAAGCACATACTGT
>JAFLJL010011331.1:46493-49749 GCA_018398815.1 Conus ventricosus
ATCACTGGCTGTTGGTTAGTGAGTTGATTGGTTGGATGGAAGGTTATATTACATTGTGTGGTTTGCTGTTTGTATCACTGGCTGTTTGGTTAGTGAGTTGATTGGTTGGATGGAAGGTTATATTACATTGTTTGGTTTGCTGTTTGTATCACTGGCTGGTTGGTTAGTGAGTTGATTGGTTAGATGGAAGGTTATATTACATTGTTTGGTTTGCTGTTTGTATCACTGGCTGTTTGGTTAGTGAGTTGATTGGTTGGATGGAAGGTTATATTACATTGTGTGGTTTGCTGTTTGTATCACTGGCTGTTTGGTTAGTGAGTTGATTGGTTGGATGGAAGGTTATATTACATTGTGTGGTTTGCTGTTTGTATCACTGGCTGGTTGGTTAGTGAGTTGATTGGTTGATGGAAGGTTATATTACATTGTTTGGTTTGCTGTTTGTATCACTGGCTGTATGGTTAGTGAGTTGATTGGTTGGATGGAAGGTTATATTACATTGTTTGGTTTGCTGTTTGTATCACTGGCTGTTTGGTTAGTGAGTTGATTGGTTGGATGGAAGGTTATATTACATTGTTTGGTTTGCTGTTTGTATCACTGGCTGGTTGGTTAGTGAGTTGATTGGTTGGATGGAAGGTTATATTACATTGTTTGGTTTGCTGTTTGTATCACTGGCTGTTGGTTAGTGAGTTGATTTGTTGGATGGAAGGTTATATTACATTGTTTGGTTTGCTGTTTGTATCACTGGCTGTTTGGTTAGTGAGATGATTGGTTGGATGGAAGGTTATATTACATTGTTTGGTTTGCTGTTTGTTCACTGGCTGTTGGTTAGTGAGTTGATTGGTTGGATGGAAGGTTATATTACATTGTTTGGTTTGCTGTTTGTATCACTGGCTGTTGGTTAGTGAGTTGATTGGTTGGATGGAAGGTTATATTACATTGTTTGGTTTGCTGTTTGTATCACTGGCTGGTTGGTTAGTGAGTTGATTGGTTGGATGGAAGGTTATATTACATTGTTTGGTTTGCTGTTTGTATCACTGGCTGGTTGGTTAGTGAGTTGATTGGTTGGATGGAAGGTTATATTACATTGTTGGTTTGCTGTTTGTATCACTGGCTGGTTTGGTTAGTGAGTTGATTGGTTGGATGGAAGGTTATATTACATTGTGTGGTTTGCTGTTTGTATCACTGGCTGGTTGGTTAGTGAGTTGATTGGTTGGATGGAAGGTTATATTACATTGTTGGTTTGCTGTTTGTATCACTGGCTGTTGGTTAGTGAGTTGATTGGTTGGATGGAAGGTTATATTACATTGTGTGGTTTGCTGTTTGTATCACTGGCTGTTTGGTTAGTGAGTTGATTGGTTGGATGGAAGGTTATATTACATTGTGTGGTTTGCTGTTCGTATCACTGGCTGTTGGTTAGTGAGTTGATTGGTTGGATGGAAGGTTATATTACATTGTGTGGTTTGCTGTTTGTATCACTGGCTGTTTGGTTAGTGAGTTGACTGTTGGATGGAAGGTTATATTACATTGTTGGTTTGCTGTTTGTATCACTGGCTGTTTGGTTAGTGAGTTGATTGGTTGGATGGAAGGTTATATTACATTGTTGGTTTGCTGTTTGTATCACTGGCTGTTTGGTTAGTGAGTTGATTGGTTGGATGGAAGGTTCTATTACATTGTTTGGTTTGCTGTTTGTATCACTGGCTGTTGGTTAGTGCGTTGATTGGTTGGATGGAAGGTTATATTACATTGTTGGTTTGCTGTTTGTATCACTGGCTGTTTGGTTAGTGAGTTGATTGGTTGGATGGAAGGTTATATTACATTGTTGGTTTGCTGTTTGTATCACTGGCTGTTTGGTTAGTGAGTTGATTGGTTGGATGGAAGGTTTATTACATTGTGTGGTTTGCTGTTTGTATCACTGGCTGGTTGGTTAGTGAGTTGATTGGTTGGATGGAAGGTTATATTACATTGTTTGGTTTGCTGTTTGTATCACTGGCTGTTTGGTTAGTGAGTTGATTGGTTGGATGGAAGGTTATATTACATTGTTTGGTTTGCTGTTTGTATCACTGGCTGTTTGGTTAGTGAGTTGATTGGTTGGATGGAAGGTTATATTACATTGTTTGGTTTGCTGTTTGTATCACTGGCTGTTTGGTTAGTGAGTTGATTGGTTGGATGGAAGGTTATATTACATTGTTTGGTTTGCTGTTTGTATCACTGGCTGTTTGGTTAGTGAGTTGATTGGCTGGATGGAAGGTTATATTACATTGTTTGGTTTGCTGTTTGTATCACTGGCTGTTTGGTTAGTGAGTTGATTGGTTGGATGGAAGGTTATATTACATTGTTTGGTTTGCTGTTTGTATCACTGGCTGTTTGGTTAGTGAGTTGATTGGTTGGATGGAAGGTTATATTACATTGTTTGGTTTGCTGTTTGTATCACTGGCTGTTTGGTTAGTGAGTTGATTTGTTGGATGGAAGGTTATATTACATTGTGGTTTGCTGTTTGTATCACTGGCTGTTTGGTTAGTGAGTTGATTGGTTGGATGGAAGGTTATATTACATTGTTTGGTTTGCTGTTTGTATCACTGGCTGTTTGGTTAGTGAGTTGATTGGTTGGATGGAAGGTTATATTACATTGTTTGGTTTCTGTTTGTATCACTGGCTGTTTGGTTAGTGAGTTGATTGGTTGGATGGAAGGTTATATTACATTGTTGGTTTGCTGTTTGTATCACTGGCTGTTTGGTTAGTGAGTTGATTGGTTGGATGGAAGGTTATATTACATTGTTTGGTTTGCTGTTTGTATCATTGGCTGTTTGGTTAGTGAGTTGATTGGTTGGATGGAAGGTATATTACATTGTTTGGTTTGCTGTTTGTATCACTGGCTGTTGGTTAGTGAGTTGATTGGTTGGATGGAAGGTTATATTACATTGTTGGTTTGCTGTTTGTATCACTGGCTGTTTGGTTAGTGAGTTGATTGGTTGGATGGAAGGTTATATTACATTGTGTGGTTTGCTGTTTGTATCACTGGCTGTTTGGTTAGTGAGTTGATTGGTTGGATGGAAGGTTATATTACATTGTTTGGTTTGCTGTTTGTATCACTGGCTGTTTGGTTAGTGAGTTGATTGGTTGGATGGAAGGTTATATTACATTGTTTGGTTTGCTGTTTGTATCACTGGCTGTTTGGTTAGTGAGTTGATTGGTTGGATGGAAGGTTATATTACATTGTTTGGTTTGCTGTTTGTATCACTGGCTGGTTGTTGATTAG
>JAFLJL010011337.1:0-42961 GCA_018398815.1 Conus ventricosus
TGGGACCCGCGGGCGTGTAGTGGACGGGAAAGTGTAGGGTTCTGTTCTGGGACTGCGGGGCTTGCCCAGCGGTGGGACTCACCACAGGGTGTGTGTTCCACCATCACACCATCCATCGTTCCAACGTCATAGTCCGGCAGAAGTATGACTGAACCTGGAAATTTTATGCAAAGTTTTTTTTTGATTGATTTTGGTAGCCCAGGGTCTACTCCTTCAGAATCTGCCGAGTGCACTCCGTGCACCCTTGAGGGTTTTGAGAAATTCAAGATGGCGTCCAAGATGGCTGCCGTTTTCGATAACTCCCTATAACTCAGGTAGTACTTGACCTAGGATGATAAGTTTGGTGTCTAACCAGATGTTTTGAGGAGCAAGGAATCCATTGAAACTATTTATTTGACTGGTTGGGGATTGCATCATATAGAAATGCAATATGGCCACCAATATGGCTACCATTTTAAAAATTTCAAACAAAAGCAAACATAATTATTCACTTGTATTTGGTCTAGAATGATAATTATGGTGTCTATCCATATGTTTCGTGGACAAAGAATCCATTTAAGGGATTAAAACAGTTGCATATGAATTAGATCACAGGAAAATTAAAAAAGGCTGCTGAATATTTTTTGCCGAATTATTTTACAGAAAATAATTATTTCTGTGACATTGCATGTGAAATACCATCTAACATATAACATCACTCACAAATGTTACCATTAGTTTATCACAAATGTTACCATTAGTAATGCACAAGCCTCTCTCACAGGACAGTCAGTTGTGGTTATCATCTCGTCATTAAGTCACCTCGTCCATAAATCTGTGACGTCCAATTGAATTAAAATGCTAGGTAAGTCTGGCTGCAACCTGCAGCATAACACGCACAGAATATTGTACATTTCAAACCATCCCTGGTGCAGCTGCAAGAAAGCGTTCTGCAGGGGTTGTCACTCTTGCATCCACATTGATCATACGCATGACAGTTTCTGCGGCGAGTTCAACATTTGCGGGAAGGAGGACCGGTTGTAGCGTTTTCAGTTTCGAGTCTTTCACCATCCGTACATTTCTGCATCAAGTTCAGGCGGATTGCTGTCTTCCAGTGAACGCCACACAATGGCTTGGTGATGGGCCCTTCTTACATTCTCTTTAAATGCCTCACTTGTAGGAGGAAGGGAACAAAGTTTTGGTGGTACCGCGGAGGCCCGACCCGTTTTGGATGCCCATACCCTCCAGCGTGTCCAGGGATGAAAACTCCTCCGCCGTCTCCGCCGTTATTTTTTCGCATCTCGCCGAAAGAAAAAGTCTCCGCCGAAAAATTATTCGAAGAATGATGCTCAGAAACGATCTCAACTTGTCTGCACAGCGAATTTCTTCTCTGTCGGTAATTTCTCAACGGCGTAGTTTTTCATTCTGTTTCCTTCCAGTATCATTTATCATCATGGCGTCGATTCACAGTGAGAGTTTGCCGCTAGTGAGTGCAAACAAAACGCAAAAAAAAAAAGAAAGAAGTATGTGAACCACTAGAAGACCGAGTGGCAGCAGAAGGACGTGTGTGACCGCAGAGTCGCGGATGCAATAAGAAAACATGACAAAGACGGCGAATTTGAAGTGTTTTGCGAGCCTTGCCAAAAACGTGTCTACTTTGGTAGTCGTGGCTTTGTGGCAATCAGAGATCACATCGAGCGTCCCAGTCCAACAGAAAATGTGTGTGTTTCCCACACCATTACAGCATGTTTTCAGATCATTGGGTATGCAACAATCTACGTTTAATTTCCAAAGATAGTTTGACTCCTACTCAAAGTACTTCCACTCGTAGAGTCTTCAAAGCAAGGGAAAAACGTCAAAGTGACGAAAGAATATAAAAGAACAAATGACATCAAAATAAACTGATGTCACAACAGTATTGTGTAACACTTTTCCCCTGGTATAATGCAAACGTTTGCTACATTTGTTAGGTGTCTGCTAACAGCCCCCTATGAAATCCTTTTCCAACAGCCCACTCCCCCCATACCTATATACTTTCTCTACTCCTCCTCCTCTCCCCCAACCCCCACCCTCACCCCACAACACGCATACCCCACATACTTCGCCCCCTCCCCCCCCCCCCCCCCCCCCCCCACCCCACCACACACACACACACAAACAACCCCCCCCCACACACACACACAATCAACCCCTCCCCCCCCCCCCCACACACACACACTTGTCAAGAGGGGGGGGGGGGGGGGGGGGATATGATTAGTTGTAAGAGGGAAGTTGGGGGGGGGGGGGGGGTACTGTTGTGACATCAGTTAGTTTTTATGTCATTTGTTCTTTTATGTTCTTTTTTTGTGTTTAGTGTTTCCTGACGAAGGGTCTAAGGCCCAAAAGCTTCAGTTTTTTTTTTTTAAGGACTTCAAAGTAATCATTTTTCATATTTGTGTTTATTGAAGTCCAGCAGTCGTTTTCATACATCTGATTTACTTAGTTTGATTTCCCACTCTGATTTACTTATCTACAGGCTTATTCTTTATGTCCTGAAAGCACTGTTTGTCAAATTTTCTTTAGCTAGAGTTCTCAGGATTCATCATACTAAATGTTTGTCTCAATTGACATAGTTTCTTTCCACATCAGTCTCAGTCTTCATGGTGTTGAAAGCTGATCTATAGAATGAGTTGTTTAGAAGCAAGAAAGTGATTTCTAAAGATTTTTTATGCCATATTTAATACAAATATGCTTCAGTTTCAGGGGGCGCCGCCCCCTGGCCCCCGCTGGGCTGTTGCCCATGTACCCCACTAGGGGCCCATGGTGAACCCCAGATCCCCGCCAATCTCCTCTTTTTTTTTAAAAACTGTTTTCATCCCTGGTGTCTCGGACATTGATTTACATCATAGAATATTGACCGTAACAGGCTGACATGAATGTCGTTGCCTGCTCAATCACTGATTTTATGGGAGAACCAATGACCCTAAAAGTGACAGTGACTGTTCCAAGTCTGAAGATGGAGTGGCCTGTGCAGCCTACTGCCCTGGGGCTCCTTCTCAGATACTGTTGGAACATATTCATTCCGATGCTTCTGTCTATTCTGCTGAACTTACCGCTCTGGTTTGGCTTTGAAGATAATCTCGCATTCTTCGAAGAGAGATTTTCTGGTTCTGTCGGATTCGCTGTCAGTTTTGGAGGCCAAAAGCTGGCCGCAACCTTCAGCATCCAGAACTTTTTACTTTTTTTGAACTTTTTAGCAAGTTGAAGACAGTAGTAGGGTAAGGGACGTTTCACCCCTCTTTTGAGGATTTTGGGGAGAGGATCCCCAGCGGTTTTTGCGCATGCGCAGCAGGTGTCGCGGCGGGTGGGGCGACAGTGGCGGCGGGGTGGCGTCGGGGTCACGTGGTTTTGTTTTTGTTTTTGTGTTCTTGTCCGGTGAGTCACGATCGATAAAAAAAAAAAGTTTTTCTTGTTTGCTGACGTAATGGGGTTAAAAATAGATGGGGGTGTGTCGTGTTGCTACCCCGCGCGGCGGATCGATGTGACGCCGTGTTTGTTTTTGTTTTAAATAAATGTTTTCTCGATGCCGCGTGGTTGTCCGCTGACGTAGCGTTTTTAGACAGAGACGGTGGTGATGACAGTGATGATGATGCTGATGATGAGCATTGTTCCCATCAAGGTCCCCGTTGACTGTACCTCGGCCTCGTGTTGATAGGCAGCCAAGTAGAAATATCAAACAGGAGGCCTTAAAAGATGAACGACGCTCTTGATTGAGAACACCTTTTGGGGGTTTGCCCTTTATTTCTGAGAGTGGTCGAAACAGATCACAGACACAACATAGGGGACAAACAAACAGACAGACACACAGACAGAAAAACCACACACATAGAGGGTGGTGGCGATGGCGGTGGTGACGGCGGCGGTTTTTTAGAGAGAGAGAGAGAGACAGAGAGAGACAGAGAGAGAGAGAGAGAGAGAGAGAGGTGAGCAGCAGCTGGGTGTACCACGTGACGTAGTTGAAACACGCGACAAGGCCGAAGGCAGATGTGTCAAGAACAAAGAACAAGAACAGCTGGGGTCTTTAATCAATACTAACAGAACAAAAGACGCTGGGGTGGGTATTTGAAACACGAGCCAATGGTCACGGGGTGTACCACGCGAGGTATTTGAATCACGCGCCAAGGGCGAAGGCAGGTGTGTCAGACACAAAGAACAAAGAGCTTAGGGAGGGACTGGGGGCATTATCAATACTACAGAACAAAAGACGCGTGGGGTGGGTATTTGAAACGCGCGCCAAGGCCAAAAGGGGGGCGTGTCAGGAACAAAGAACAAGAACAGCTGCGGGTCATTAATCAATACTACAGAACAAAAAAACGCGTGGGGGGGGTATTTGAAACACGCGCCAAGGCCGAAAGGGGGCGTGTCGGGAAACAAAGAACAAGAACAGCTGCGGGTCATTAATTGAATAGTACAGAACAAAAGACGCGTGGGGTGGGCATGGCGTCGGTTATAATGAGACCAATCAGCAGCTGGAACAATGGGAAAAAGGGTGGCGGTACCTCTGGGAAGGGAAGCGACACAGAAGCGGATTGGTCGAGCACTTCCTGTTTAAAAAGACAGAGGTCTTTGTCTTGCATCAGACGCACAGAGACTGTCGCTGAACTCATCGCTATCCAGCTCCCGTTGCCTTTCGCAACGAATTACCCCGAACGATCACGTCTACGGAGTGCCAGAAACATGTCTGCGCAGAAAGAAGAAGATACCCAGACTTCAGCTTCCTCTTTTACTTGTCCTGAGTGTCCTGCTGTGTTTACCAAAAGAACCAACCGCAACCGCCATGTCCGGGTGCAACACGAACGACGGGTCAACCATGTTTTGCCCCGTGTGTCATTTGGTTTTGGTCGCAAAGACTACTGGACCAACCCATGCGGACCCACCGACGGTGGAAAACCAACACCGAGGAAGACGTCAGGGGTACACGCTGGGGAAGGAAGCGCAAAAGTGACAGTGAGTCTGTTTCTCACCCTTTTTTTTCCGACCCAGAAAAGATTGAACACACACCCGGTAAAGAAAAACAGCTTTTTAGATCATTTATCTCCGGATGGAAAGAGATGTATGACAAATATTGGAACGCTATCAAAACCCATAAGCGCCCTGGTAAAGTTCAATCTGTCTACACTTTGTTTTGGGACCCTTCTGATGATTCTCCCAATGGGATGATCACTTTTGGATGTTTTCCATGAACAAAACAACGTTTTAAAATTTAAATTTTTCATTCTTTTCTTCTCAGACATAAAGGCAGGGAGACTGTCTTTCTTTCACGCCTCGTGTAATAACCACAGGGCTCTAGACAAGCCTCGGCTCATCAATACGAAACAAGATTTTCTGTCCTTTCTTTCTGACTTGCGTGATCATGACATGTTGGGACATGTTCAGAGAGAACGGCCCAACTCTCGTTACTCTGTTCGGGCCATCATGTCTACATCTTTCTATGTGTACCCTCTACCTGACTTTCCCATTGGTTGTGGCTGTGACTCACTGCCCGACTACATTGCCCCCAATCTTTTTCTGAACACGCTGAAAAAAGATGAAAACCATGGTTTTGTTTTACAACGACGGACTTTGTTTCTTTCTTTTGTCTCACTCTCCACCAAGGCGCTTCTGTACATACCCTACAAAAACAAACCAAGGCTCTCTACAGCAGGGGGTAGGGTGTAAGTCACCCACCGTACATTTCCCAGGCATTACTCTGTTAGAGTTGGATCGGTTGAAGCTATGTTTCAGATCAATGTGGATGTGTTTGAATTTGATGAAAAGCAAACACCCCCCGTGCCTCGTTCCTTGTCGTCGCAGTGATTACAAAACACGCAGACACGCTTAAAAGTTTTGGGGTGTACAAACATCTTTTTAAATGCACATCATTGACATTGACAGGTTAGGACACGCGCTAGCTTGTTCCAAATGGGGCAAACTGTGGCATACGCTTAGGGAGCTAAACAAACACGAGAACACGTGTCAAGGGGGTTCAGACTCAACACACATACAAAGGAGGGGTGTCCCACACCACCGGAATGGGTTTTGTTGCAGCAACTCTGTCGTTATGGAATTTCTGTTGATCTGATTTCTTTTTTCCCTTACAGAGCTATTTTTGATTTTGAAGTGTTCTTCGAGACCGATGACTTCCCGCAAAACGAAACAAGCACACCCCCAGCACGACATACACAGCTAGACACGTTCCCCTCTCTGTCGCTGCCCGCTTCCAACGTACCTGGGTTTGAAGAGCCTCGTTGTTTCGTGAGTGAGGGGGACCCCGCAAACTGGTTGACACCATGGTGACGTATTTGGAACAGATTTCAGAAACCTCCTTTTCTCTTCTCCGTGAACATTTCGAAGATGCTTTTGATACGTTAGAAGACATGATTGCCCCTTCGCAGGGTGACGAGTCTGTAAACTCTCACCACATTCCCCCGCACGTTCCTTGAAAGAAAAACTGGAAGAGTACCCCCACGAACTGCCGTGGTGGGGTTTAATTCTTCCAAGTATGACCTGAATGTCATCAAAACCCTATTTGATTCAGAGGTTTATGGATACGTCTGCTATGACAGACAATGTAGAGGAAATGAGTCGGACCAACCCAAAAGGGTTTGATGGTGCTGAGGACTGGGGGAAGAGGAAGAGGAGGAGGGGGGGGAGGGAGACGAAAAGAGGCGAGGGAGGAAAAAAAACAAAGTAAAAAAAGAAAAACCCCCTTTCAAGTTTGTGGTGAAACGCAACAATCAGTACATGTGAATCGCAGTCAGAATCTCAAGTTTTTGGACATTGCAACTTTTTGGCCCCTGCAGAGTTGCCTACCGTTCTGACAGCCGTATTTGATCCGGAACTAAGTAAAAATATCCCCTTAGTCCGGAAAGTACGGTTATCGAAAGTATGCTCGGAGAAAAAAAAATCGCGGGGAAAAAAAATTTCGTGGGGGGGGGGGGGGGGGAATTTTGGCTTGCCTTCACCAAGTGTGGATTCTAGCATGCGCAAGGGGAAAAACGCTTTGTAAACCAATTTTTTCTGATTGGTTGACCCACTTCACTTCATTTCCCCTTCAAGCTCGCTGGCTGGCCTAGGCCTAGGCCTAGGGTCCGCGACGTTTCGTCGAACGACATTTCGTCGAATGACATTTTGCCTAACCCTAACCCTAACCCTAACCCTAACCACCCTAACCCTAACCCTAACCCTAACCACCCAAACCCCTAACCCTAACCCTCGCAGGCTGCAAGAAATTCGACGAAATGTCGTTCGACGAAATGTCGTTCGACGAAACGTCGGACACCATGGGCCCTAGTAGGTGCAGGCATTAAATTTTTCAAATGGCCAGCAAGAGGAAGCAAAGCGATCAGTGTGGTTCGTCTGAAGATCGTTCTGAGACTCCACCACGGGATGTGAAAAAAACCACGACGAATGCAGGCTTTCAAAACGGATTATTCCGAGAAGTGGCCCTGTTAAGACCTGGACAGAAGGGGCAAACATTCGGATTTTGCTCTGTGTGCAAGTGTGACTTTTCGCGCTCATGGTGGAAAGGACGACTGCCGTGGGGCACATCGAATCGAAAAAACATCCCGAGTATGAGAGCAAAGCCAAGGAAGGGGGCAAATGCCTGAAAATATCAGGATTTTTCACTTTTGAGTTCTTCATCCAGCCTGATATGGCTCTTCGTAGTGGCTGGACTATAAGCCACATGAATTGAATTGAATTTGTGTGTTCATTTTTGTAGTGTATTACAGTCTTAACAGGCAGACGCACTTGACCTGTCTGTTCCGGACAAAAAACCTGTGTTCCTGATTTCTGAGACATTTGTTCCTGATGAGCAAATTTTGGGGTAGGCATGTCTCCCCCTGGATTTTCATATTCAAAATATCTCAAAGCGTTTGGGTGGAGGAACCAAAGGGTACTTTTGTTACGAGTACATGACCAGTTTGGACAAACTGAAAAAAACCTCTCCCCCACCTCACCCCGCCTTTTTTAGCAAACTCAAAAATGAAACATCACGGACGAACAATACGCGTTCTGTAAACGCATGTGGGAACAAAACAAAAAGACCAGTTTAAAAGATTTCTTGTGTGGTAAAACCCAATAAGGATGTGGCGCCGTTCATGCAGGCTCTTCAAGCCCAGATTGACATGTATTCGCGTTTAGGCGTTGATCTTCTGAAAGATGGTATCTCTTTTCCCAAAGCATCACACTGAAATATTTGTTTCAAACCCTATCTCCCGGTGTGTACTTTTCTCTCTTCAATGAACAACAAGAAGCCCTACATACGCTGTTGCGTGACAATATTGTTGGGGGTCCCTCCATTCTTTCACAGATATCACGAAAAAGACAAAACATTCATCGTGACAATTCAGACAAACCGTTCGTGGGTTCGAGGCTATGACGCCAATGCGCTTTACCTATGGGCTATCACTCAGCCCATGCCCACACAACACCCAACGGTTAGAAGACGTGAGACGGGCTTTAAGGCAGAAAGAACGGACGTGTATGGTCAGCAAGCGAGAGAATGGTTAGAGTGGACGGCCCCACACAAACAACTACACATACAGCACAAGTTTAACGGGAAAGAACATAGGTTAGGGCGCAGACACATCCGCGTCGACGGTTGGGACTCGACACATGACACGGTGTACCAGTTTCATGGCTGTTTGTTTCACGGACATGACTGTCATCTCACTCGTGGCAAACACATTAACCCTGTGAACGGGAAACCGCTCACAGATCTCAGAGAAACCACACAAGACATTACCAGCTATCTTCGTGAGGATGTGAAAGTGACTGTGGTAAATGTGGGAATGTCAGTGGCAGGAAGAGAAACGACACAACCCACACATCAGACACTTTTTAAAAATGCGTTTCCCGCTCTCAAACCGTTTCAGTTATGGCTCTATCACAGAACAAGGTATTTTAAAACGCTGTCAAAATGACACTCGTTTGGTCTGTTTGGGAAATGTGACATTTGTGTGCCCGCAGTCTGAAAGAACACTTTTCTGAATTTCAACCCATCTTTAAAAACGCGACTTGGGAAAGACAACTTGGCGAATACATGCAGGAATACGCAGAAAAGCACAACTCCTGAGTCGCCCACGTCGCACTTTGTTGGGTAGCTACTAGGGAAAAAAAAAATTTTTCCCTCGCCACTCCTTTACTCAAATGGTACTTGGAGCATGGTCTTGTTGTGACCAACATCACACTGATCATGGGAGTACACACCCAACCCGTGTTTCAAGGAATTTGGCAAACGGGTGTCTGACGCGCTAGAAAGGGGGCCCTGATTCATCCCAATCCATTTTGGGCTGAAACTTCAAATTGCTCGGTAACAGCGCTTACGGCAAAACTCTGACCAACTCGCCAAACACAGGGCATTCACTACGTCACAGCTGCCCCAAGCACCCAAACTGGTCAATGAAAGTCGGTTTCAAACACTGACCGAGCTAGGAGGTGATGTCGTAAGAAGTGGAAATGAGCAAAAAAAAAATCAACTGGCACTCCTTTGCAGATTGGATACTTTGTCTATCATACGAAAAACTGCGAATGTTAGAATTCTATTACGATTTTCTGGACAAATTTGTGGACAGGCGACTTTCAACTGCTGGAGATGGACACAGACTCACTCTACATGGCGCTTAGTCGCGAGAGTTTTGACGAAGTCTACAACCATCTTTGCGCCAACAGTTTACAAGGAGTATCATCAGTGGTTTCCAGCTGAGCGTGTCCACAACACACAGCGTTGTTCCAACACACACGCACCGCGGGGCTAGCGTAAAACCCCACACACTGTCCTGACTGCTTTGACCTTTGTGCGATATGACAAACGAACACGGTTTGTTCAAAACGAATACACGGGAGACTCTTTGTGGGACGTGTTCAAAAACCTATTTCTGTTCCGGACAAGAGAAAAACAAATTCATTTGCAAAGGACTCAGCAAACATCACAACACGCTCCCCAAAAGATGTTTATCAACGAGTGCTCACTACACAGGAAAATGGGGGTGGTACAAACACCGGCTTCCGTACAGACGGAAAAGCTATGTTCACTTACACCCAAGATCGAAAGTCTTTTTCCCTTCTTCTACATTAAACGCTTTCGTCGCTTCAGACGGAATCTCCACCTTTCCAACCCCGGCCCTAGCATTCTCGGTGTAAAGCCATGTCTTGGTAACGTTCCAATGCTGTCGTCTCATAAATGATCTGATAGCTGTTTGAAAACTCATTTTTTTCAAGTGATAAAAACGCTGTGGTTTTCAGTCTAAACAAATTTTTGGGAAACATTCCCCCACCTCCTCGTTGGTGTTTCCTGGGTGATTCTTAAAACTATGAGGCTGATTAAAGTTAACGTTTAAAATATTTGTTCATAGTTTTCTTCAGCTCATAGTTTTAAGGGTCAGCGGAGGGGGGAAAAACACGACTCGCGCTGTCTGTTTCATTTTACTTTTTGTTTTGTTTTCCAGATGCGGTTCAGTCACAGCACTCCCCAAAAGGTTAGCAGACAGGCGAGCCAATAATGCCTATGAGAGTGAGTTTTTTTTTTTCCTTCTATGTGTTTCAGGTGCGCTGAGACAGAGTTAAAATAAATCAACACACCACACACCACACACACACACACACATAATTATGCAGACCTACCTATAAACGTCCACCTCTGCTGGTGGTGGTGGTGGCGGTGATGGCCAGATAAAAATCAAAAATGTGTGGGGGGTGACTGCTGTTCTTGCTGCACCCAGTAGTCATGGTAGAGGTGTTGGTCGTAATGGAGGTGGTGGTGGTAATGGTTCACATAGTGAACGTGGTGAACTAGTGGGGGTGGTGGGGGGTATGTCTTGTTCGCTGTCTTCTTGTTGTTGTTGTTGTTCTTGTTGTTGTTCTGTTTGTGCCTCTTCTGGTCTGGACATTCTCAAGGACAGCCGCAGTCCAAGCTGGTGTTGTGGGACCCAAACCAAAAGGAAGGGGACGACGCTCTCTGACTGATATGCCATTTGGCTGTGCCCTTTATTTTCTTTTTTGGATCATACAGTTCAGGGAGGCCCAACATCCATAAAAAACACATTCATTTAAAAAAACTTAACAACGACAACAAAGTACACAAGAACCATATTGTTTTCACAACACAATATAACTGTTAACACAGCTGTACAGTCGACAACATCGCAACCCTATTATTCAAAAGTAGACACCGCGCTCCACAGTCTTTCTTCAAGGCCAGGATGTAGGGATCCTCGCTGGGGCAGTAGTATGGCACTGGGAAGTGTAGGGTTCTGTTTCTGGGACTGCGTGGCTCTGTCACAGGGGTGCAGGAACTCCGCCACAGGGGTGTTTTGGATTCCACCATCACACCATCCATCGTTCCGACGTCAGGGGAGATGGGCACCAAGGCAGTTGGGTCTTCTTCGTCCCCTTCCTTTTGTTTTGGTCCCACAACACCGCTTGGACTGCGGCTGTCTTGAGAATGTCCAGACCACCCGCGTTGTCAGGGCTGCTCAAACAGGGTGGGGGTTGGTGGGAAGTCATCAGGTTTGTTCACACTGCCTGAGATATCCAGCAGGAGTCCTTAGAGTCGAAGGCGAGATGGATACAGGATGGTACTGCTGCTGCTGCTCTATGGGGTAAGTTGCTTTTGAATTGTCCACAGACAGAACTGATGTTGGAAATTTGACGTCCGCCACCATTTTTATTCTTCAGTTTGACCAGTCTTTCAAACTCTTGCAATCCCAGTGACAGTCCTCGCTGCGCCCTGACCAGACGACCACCCTTGGTTTTGGGTTTGGTCTCTTGTAATGGTGCACATATATTCTGACAACCCTTTGCCACGTTTTGACGGTAGCAAAAATGTTGCGTCCCAGCGGGTAGAGTGTAGGCTCTGGCTCCTTGTTCTTCATGGTACTGGTCGGTGAAGACGTTGTTGTCAGCGCGAGCGGCGTAGAGAAGGTAATAACGACAGGTGAGGCCTCTCTTATATAGTTCGTGTGTGTATGCGTTAAAACAGACTGGGTTTAAACCCCTCAGACCACCTCAACGGATATTCAAACAAACCAATCAGGAAAACGAACGGTTTGCCAATCAACTGTTCAAGATTTTGGTTGTGTTGTTTAAATTATAGAGCGATAAGATGACGACTTTGTTTTGAAACTCTAAAGGGGTTTTGTAAACATCCAGGCTTCGGCCTTCAAACTCAGCCAGTTTAAACCTTCTGGTACTTCATACGATAACAGAAGATGAGACCATGTGGAAGAAAGACGATCTCTGTCGAGTCTCGACCCCAAGCGTCTCCAAGAGAATGAAAGAAGCATGTACACTTCTCCTTCCGCACTCTGTACAGTTTGCTCAAACTCGGTGCGATACATTGGTAACAACTCTGTGACAACGATGGATAAGGTCAAGCGCATCTGAGCTTTCATTTTTCAATCCCCAAATTTAATTCCTCCGAACCGTCCCATTGTGAGTCGCAGTGAAACGTGTGTTGTAATGTGAAAAACTCCTACGTTACAACGCTTTTAAAAAAACTTTTCTGTGAACAGAAGAATAAATGATCTCACTTTTTGATCATTGGTCCTCAGTGTATGGGGGTGGGGGAAAACCGACAACACTTGGGGAAGACTGTGACCGCGACTTTTTCTTAAAATGAAATACAGCACATAGTAAACCCCCAGGCGACTGGTCAAGTCTTGAATAAGTCTTTGGTTAAAACGATAACTGAAACTGTGTTTCAACATAAACTTTCAATGTCTGGATACAACGAAGGGGGTAGACCAAAACTGTCAAAATATTCTGCTTTACCACGACCATCAAACCAAACCTTTACCAATGTTCTCCGGGTCCAGAGCTGTGGTCGGTGTTAATCACCAAGGCGACGGGTCGTTGGGTGGTAAAATAGAGAGGGAGCTTGTTCCTTGCATAATTCCCCCAAAGCACGCGGGCGTGAATGTCTTTAGTCAACACAGCGCAATGTCCACACTATTCATGTTGAAAAGTCTGTCCACTTGGCGAGCGCGATCGATTTCGATCATACTGTCCAACTCTGCATACACAATCACATGGACAGGGTTTAGCCAGAGCTTGAGAGAACTTCATTTCCAGACGAAGTGCGCCACTCTGACCAGTTCAAACTGCTGGTCTCCATCCCGCAAACTCGGAGTCAGATCAAAAGCATACAGGGGGCATCCTCGTCATAATCTTGATACTTGATGGTGTTTCCAGGTCTCTGTTCACCACCCCCGTTGCCCAGCATCAGACTGTGGTAGGCCCTCACAAACTGGCGCTGTTCAAAATCCGGGGTCAGGGCCTTGGCAGGAATCTGGCGTCCGTCCAAGTACAGACACAGGAAATTTAAGTTGGCGTGTTGAAAGTGGAATGGATTTCTGTTTTACCGCCCATTGAACGCGCGCTGTGTACAAGACGACGACGATCTTGTTTGGGGTCTGACTGAGAAAGAGGGTTTTTTGGATGGCGCTGAAGTTGCCTTGGGGGATGCCAAGGTCTTCTGAACGATTCTCTTAGAGGGTACTTGCACGTACCCCTTTCCAGCGCCTTTTCGTGAGCCAAGGAAACGGCTGGTTCAGTTTCACTTTGCGAACAAACAGGGAAGCGTGAGTGATGACACTTTTATGGGCGCACCCCCCACCACCATCATGTGCCATGAGGTTGAAGGCGTTTTTGGAGGAGATGAGTCTGAGTTTGACGTCCACTCCCTTGAACAGGTACGTTCCTGGAGCACCATATCTGTTGTGAAGGCGTCCCAACATATCCACTTCTCCAAATCCAGCTGGCGCTCACGTCGAATCTTCAGGGCCCACATTGTTATCCCCTTGGGTGTCCTCAAGAGGCCGGGTGTGTCGGAGAAATACCGACTACTTGTCAATGACTGTCTTTCGCATCCTTCCCGTAGTTCAAGTTGACTCGATGTACGCACGATAGGGGTAAGTGTTGGTGCTGGATGAAATCAGGGTGTCGTTCAGGGAGACATCCACCTGAGAAACAGACTTTGGGCCAGTTTTTGACAGGGGCAACGTCAGTGCCGGCGTCAAGGGCTGTGCCATCGGCTTTTGTCACTTTACGCGGATTGTGGGGGGATGGTATTGCCAGATCCACGTAGTCTGAGGTGGCACGCTGATATGGAATTCAATGGGTGCCCCGTGAGCCAAGGTTGCTAGTGGATGATGTTCTACAAATGCACCCTTTTTCTACCCCTGATTGATGACCCATACAGAAAAAAAAGTCAAGTCCAGTATTTACACTTTCACGCGAATGCTGGGTACAACGACATGGTGTCTATCCAAAAATGTTTTCGAGGAATCCGGTGGTCTTCTTTTTCTTCCCCTTGTTGCGTCTGGAGTGACCCACGCGGTTGAGGACGCTAATTTTATACGCCTCCTAGCGGGGTTTCCCCCCGGGGGTATCGCAGGGCCGGTGACTCTGCTCACGGCTTGCTGCAACAATCGTTTGCCACCTGCTTACCCCGGTGCTGGAGAGCGGATTCACATTTGCCCAGACAGCACATCTTGCGCGAGCTGCATGCCAGTTCGAGTCCCTTCCTTCAGTAAAGCCTTTTCCACCACTTTTTAACAATGGGATGAGAGTACGCCCAGTCCTCCTAGAAGGTTTCCAAGTCCTTCCCCTCGGTAATTTCTTCCCCCTATAAACACAGGGGAGCCCGTGACCAGCTTGGGGGCAGTAATAGTCCCTTTATAAGCTTTTCCATCGGGGTTCAAGGGAACGTGACGCACCATCTCTTAAAGGCCGTCAGGGGCGTCTGCGCCGAAAGTGAAGCGTCACGATGGTTTTCCCTTTGTCAAATGACAGAGGTTTGCCCGTGTCTTTGGTTAAAGGATTTCCACTGTGTTGAACTGGAACCTACTCAGAGGAAATAGTTGGGTTTTTTCAAAATATGATGTACAACTTCAGTGCTCTGATTCCCAGTCGGGACAATTCGGAGCAAGGGAACCATCACTCACCACAGGACGTGGTTGAACCAAGTCGCAGTTTGACATGACACCTCTAACCCTAGTTGGAGATGTACTTGGTTTTTACTTTCATAGACACCTTTCCCAAAAAATAATGTCTCTCTCCAGACCCAAGATATCTCTTAATGCGGGGCTGATCTGGAGAACGCTATCAGCCTCCTACAGTCTAACTGTCACTTTCGGGTAGCACGATTATAATGCAGTTTGATGTTGTCTTCTTTTCTTTCTTCACAAAACCGTCGAAAACTTGGTTTAAAGCATGCGTCAAAAATTCTGCTGATTCATACAATCCTGCAGGTAGTTTCTTTCCACTGTTGATCTGACTCTCCATCGGGGCGAAAAAGAATCCAAAATTTCTTGTTCTTCAATGTTAAAGTACGTGTTGCTGAACAGAATTTCAGACAGGCCCACTTCGTAATCTCCGTTCCAGTCACACGGTTGAGGCAGTTTGGTGAAAAAGTGACTGGCGTTGTTATCGGGGTAGTACGCATGGAGCTGTTGCTGGGTAACGTCAAGTAGAACATACGGTTTCGTGGGTCGTTGGCCGTGGATCGATGGTAGGATTTGGAAGGGTGTACCCCAGACAACTCCCAAGAAGAGCACCCACAAATTGTCCACTCCTTGACCGCGACTCAGATTTAATAGAGACACACCAACCACCACATAAACCAGGAGCGTCTGACAACCGAAAACAATTTCACCACGAGGAACTCGTCGTCCAAACAAACGCCACAGCGCAGATGTTCTGGTCCGCGTTTGAGTGACGGTTTCATCATCATCATGAGTCAGAGCTGCTTCTACTGGTTCTGATCAGGCTGGTCAGTGCGCGTAGGTGGTCAGTGCTGATGAGGAATCCATGAATTTAATGAAGAGTCGTAGCCATACCATTTGATTAAATATTCACGCTGTCCATTAGCTTTTTTTGCGTTGCTTCAAGATCGCTTCAATACTAAATCGTTTCTCCCCCCCTTTCTGTATCTCCTGGTCATAAAACGTTCCCTTTAAGCTCTTCTCCATGATCGTCTTTGAGGATGTAAGTCACTGGGATGGTCTTTTTTATTCGACTGACTGTGAAAAGTTCTTCAGACCAAATGGCAAATAACCTTTTTTAAAAGTCTTCCTCGTTTTACTGACGCGTACACGATCTCCTAGTTTCAGTTGAGGGTGAGGAGAGGAGGCTAGGCTGGTCGCTGTTGTACAGAGTCTGCCATACATTTTCTTGGTTGTGTGTGTCACTTCTGCGGGAGCACGCTGGATGTGCGGTGAAACAATGGTTGTATGCCTTTACCAACTGTGGTAAAACTTCCACAAATCTCAAAGTATTTTTTCTGGTAAAGTAGCGCCAGAGCTTCTCTTTCAAAGTGCGATTCAGTCTCTCTACCAAGAGGCTTTCGTATCCTCGTTTCTGTCACAAAAAAATGTATCTTCTTTCCTTTAAAAACGTTTGAAATGTTTTGTTCAGAAACTCTGCCCCCTTTTTCTGTTTGGAGTTTGAGGGGTTTCCGACCCTGTTCAAGGATGCGTTCAAAGGCCTCTACCATCACAGGGCCTGTCTTGTTTTTCAAAGGAACGACCCAAGCATATTTAGACAAGACATCGATGACTGTCAGCAGATAGCTAAAACCATCATTGTTTTTCTTCAGGCGTTGGACGTCAATCAGATCAGCTTGCCATTGATGGTCCATTCCTCCCACAACAACACGCCCCCTCTCCAAACTTGTGTCGCACAGGTTTTGAAGAGTATAAGCATCTTCGTGACTCAAACCATTCTTTGAGCACAGACTCTTTGCCTTCGTTATACGTTTCAAGGCGTGAACACCACCAAAAGATCCAGGCTTGTGGTGTGTAGTAAGCCCGCGCCAACATTCTGTTCTGTTTCGATATGTTTTTCTTATTTTCCGCGGAGCCATTTCGGGTGTAGTCAGTAGGACTTTCCCCAAACCATCAAAGGCCCGTCTTGCTTAATCTCTGTTGTTTCCGGTTCCGTGTGTGTGTCTTTTTTCCAAGAAAAAGGTTTTTCTCCCCTTCCAACGGGTCAGAGTCTTCTGACCTCGTGGCTTCCTGATCGATGATAAGGCGACGTTTCTCAGTGATGGTGGGGGGTTTGGCATGGATGGTGTGGAAAACGCGGGTTGAGGGGAAGAGGAACCCACAGGACAGGTCCTTTCGTAGACTGTGAAGAATAGGAAGGGTGCCGGGTATTTGTGTTGTCATAAACTTCCAACGGTCGGGGTTTCCAACTAAATCTTGGGGATGTTGGCATCACTGAGAGCAGCGGCAAAGGATTTCCACCCAATAGGTTGGAAGTGGCGTCGTTTTCTCAGCACATCATTGACCAAAAAACAACGAGGTTCGAGTTTTTATCAGCTGTCCTCGCCACAAAGATTTCCCCTCGCTGGTCCATTTTAGGTCTGGGTGATTCTGAACGCGGTTTAAAAGTCGCTCCGCTTTGCTTTTTATCGTTTTGGGTACAAATCTCCACAACATCCTTCTCCCCCGCTCGTCCACGTGGGGGTTGACGCGTCATCAACAGTCTCTGGTTTCTGATTCCGGGGTTTGGGTTGAGCGGGTGGTGAGTCTTGAACAGTCACTACTCCCAGTGGTTTTTCCTAAAATGATCAAAACGTTTCAAATATTTCCAAAGGGTCTGATGATACATATTAGCCTTGTCTTCGGCGCTTGTATCATTGTTCTCTAATATATCACGCATCTGCTGATCCATGTCCCCAAGACTGTCAGATGTGGCTCCGGGAAATGGAGGTCCGCGAACAGAGTCTAGCCATACGAGGATCCACTAAATCATTTTCTTCGTATTCTCCATGATGTGGTTACAATCCCCCCAGTAATCCTCCGAGCACCCCAGGACAGGTTTGATGAGGGGCCCCAGAAATCCCCCTTCTGCAAGATCTGCTTCTTTTTTTTTTTTTTTTTTTTTTTTTTTTTTTAAATGACTTGGTGAGTTGATTTAACGTGGTGACAGCCCTGATGTGGCCCTCTGCGGTCGGCTGGGCTATAAGCAAAAATTATTATTTATCTTATCTTTTCTTGTGGATGTTCCTTTCTTCGCCAGGGAGCGTAAGCTCTGCTTGTATCTGCACAAAATGTTTCTTCTGGGCAGGAGTCAGTCTCACGTGGCCTTTTAAAATGTTGAGGAACATTCACTCAGGGCTTGAACAAATTTCCGGCGAGGCCCTTTTAGAGCCCCCTTAAAAAACAGCAGGGTTGGCACCACACAACAACTGCAACATGGGTAGATTCCCTTCTCATACGCGCCGACATGATGGTGAAGAGTCAATGTTCTGGGCGCAAATAACCGCGTGTGTAGATGGGCGCTCGCTTTTAAAGACCCACAAAGTCTCACGAAGGACTACCACCACGAAACGGAGAGGGGTTACTCCCGCGTACACTGTATCAAAGACTTCACAGTGTGTTATGCAATCTCCACACATCCTTCTTCCCTTTCTCCACCAAAAGAAAAATAATGTTGCAGGTAAAACATGGCATATTGGAAGACGAAAATCATTTCTGCACATACACGACTTGATGGGTCGGGGGTATAATATGTTTTCTCAGACGGAGATGATCGGGTGTCTCCTGACGAAGGTCAAACAAAAAAATAAACCCTTAGGTTTGGGGTGTCGCGTCTTTAAAGCTTCCTGAACAAATTCAATCTTCCGGGATACATCTGTTTAGCAAATGGTTGATCTTTTGAGGTGTCTCTTGGGTTCTTGAATACCACCAGATAATGACTGTTCAAGCTGATGGTCCGTTGTTCTTTGTTTTTCCCAAACAGATTCTGCACGATGTACATGACACTCATGTTGCGATGATGACTACCTTTCGTAAAAAAATTTGTCACCCTGTTATCCCTTTCGCTCATCAAGTCATCATCACCACCAAACGTGTTTTGAACATCCCATTTTCTACTTTGGGTAGTCCTTTGATAAAAGGACTCCTTTCAAAAGATGATATCCAGACTGCCCCTCTCCGTAACACCAACAATCCTCATCGGGAGGTGGTGTCATTACTTCATGGATGTGATTTATAAACTTCTTGACCCAAACAGTTTTTCCACTTCTGTTGGACCAGCAATCACACAGGTAAAGGGATGTTTCCACCTTGGCTCCATAGCTTCTTCTGTTAGCGACCCACATTGGGCATTCTTTTTATTCCGGGTCTACGGATTCCCTGTCATCATCAGCATCATCCTAAACTCATTACCGCCATCTCTAACACGTCTACGCACCCCGCAGCAAAAACAAAACCACATCCGACCCGCGCGCGCGCACGCGCGCGCGCGCGCGCGCGTGCAACCGACACACCCCATCTATTTTTAACCCCATTACGTCAGCAAACAAGAAAAACTTTTTTTTTTAAAGAGCGTGACTCATCGTGAAAAAGAAAACAAAAACAAAAAACCCCGTGACCTTGACCCCGACGACACCACCTGCCACCACCCACCCGCCACCCCCACCCACCTGACAAACCCCCCCCCCCTGCCGCGACACCTGCCGTATTGCGCCAAACCCGGGGGAGGTCCTCTCCGAGGTCCTCAAAAGGGGGTGAAGCGTCCCTTACCCTATACTGAGACGGCCGTTACAACATTACTCTTGCCTTTTGGGTTTTCCCGGTCATGTTGGCAATCGGGGGGAACGAAATGGTTGATCGTTTAGCCAGAACCCCCACAAGAGAGAAACTGTCCAACGTTTATTTCCCCTGCTCAGAAGTGAAACCCAAAATTAATGATTATGTGAGAGACCTCTGGCAGGAGGATTGGAACACACCAGACGAGTAACAAACTCTTTCAGATCCGTCCAAACCTTAAGGACTTCCTCCCATCTACGTCGGGTGGTCGTAAGGGGGAAACGGTTCTGTGCCGGCTGCACACCGGCCTTCGTATTTTACCCCATTCTTACCTTTAAAGAGTGAAGAAGCTCCGTGGGGTATTCCATGTCATGCCCACCCACAAATGAAAAATGTTCTTTAGAGTGTTGGGACTTGCACGATGTGAGACACAAACATTTTACGGCGGAGTCCATGAAGATCCTGTTCAGGGATGTCCGCCTGACGTGATCCTTGAGTTTTTGAGAGAGATTAACATTTTTTATCTGATTTTAAAATTTTACGGCCCCAAAGATTTTTAAATGCAATTTCTGGTGGTTTTTTTAGACGATGTCATTTAACGATTATGTGTGAAAGGTGTTTTTTTTTTTTTTTTTTTTTAAATGACTGGTGAGTTGATTTTAACGTGGTGACAGCCCTGATGTGGCCCTTTGCGGTCGGGTGGGCTAAAAAGCAACATTATCTTATCTTATCTTACACACACATGTGTAATGTTGAGTGTTGAGTAATAAGCTTAGTAAATGAGTCTAAATCAAATACCCGCTATGCCTTGGTGAGGCTGCTGCTTTCCCCCCCAGGAATTTGCCCCCCAAAATCTTCATAGGGGCAAAATGGAGCAGCTTTCCCACCTCCTGTCTTTGCGGCATTACTTTCTTCTGAAGAAAAGTCGACTTCACATCACGCCATCTTTTCTTACAGCTGTTGACATCCCTCCGGTTCCCCTTTTGCAGCATTCACCCTCTCGCAGATTTTTAACCACAATCTTTGTTTTTTTGCTATTGTAGTTGAAGTGCCCAGCTTTGATACGAGTGTGCCAAAAAACATGGTACACTTCCGACAACCCAAAATTTCAGTTTCTTTTTCTGTCCATTTGGTGCTTTGTCTTTTTCTCCATGTTGGTACTCAGTAGGGTAAACAAACTTTTGCAGCTGACGGTATTTTTCCCAAAGCAAATGAAACGGCAAGCAGCTAAAAATTTTGATTCAAATTGTCTACGCACATCACAATATTGTCGACGTCACGCAGCGAGCTCGCCTACGAAGGCGCAAGACAGGCGTGCGTTGTGCATGTCGTCTAGCCCTCAGTCCCAAGGCCCGCCTGCGTGCGCGCATCTCTAAATTAGACACGCCTTCGAGGCGGCAGGGCGCACTTTTTGCGAGTCGCTCGTTGTGCTAAGGCCCCGGTCATCAGAGACTTGTGTGTTCGCTTTGACAGCAGTGGGTGATCTTCTCCGATTGCTGCTTTTAATCCGGCCAGGAATGCCCCCCTTGAAAAGGGGGTTATACGTGGCCACTTGGTCAAGAAGATCATGGTCTTCCTGCTGTGTGAACAGCACAGCCGATTTCTTGCTTGTTGCTGGAGCAGCTGCAGCCATGGTTGTCTGAAATTAACAAGAAAAAAGCACAGTCCTTGAAATAACAGTTCAGTTGCCAGACCTTACAAAACAACAACTAATGCAGCTCTGGCGAAAGAACAAACAATACTCTGCTCTCTTCCTCAACAATTAAGTTTCATTACACTTGACAGAATTTACACAAAGTTTACAACTCGCTGTAACTAGTAGTGATGCTGCAAGTTGTAATACGTGTCTTAGAAATCAAATTCAAACAATGTCATCTGAAGGCAGGAAACATTGTTTTGGATGCCCGGGTCCTGCAAGAAAATTAAAACTAAAGGCATCCAATACCAACTCATTCAAACAATTCCAACGCCACCAATAATTCCACATCACGTGACATGCATCAGACAAACAAAACTGGAATGCACAATATATTATATATGTATCCACAAAAAAGTGCACATGCGACGCTCTGACACACATGCATGTACATGATGTAGTATATTAATATATGATGAAGAAATGAACAAAACAATGATAAATAAGTAATGAAATTGCAGTCTATTTAAAATAAAATGTAACAATTAAAAGTTATTCATGGAATTGGAACACAAGCTCATCTTCATCAGACTTGCACATAACCCTACAGCACCCTTAGCTCAATCATCCATGCCATATGATATCTACACTACATAAAATCAGCAATACATACTGATGCATAATATTAATGACTGTCCACTAATAACCACAATTTGAATTGTCAAGAAAATTACTGCTTGTTTATAAAATTATATTCATCATTTCAAATAAATATATTCATCATTTTCATTTCATGCAAATCTACTGGATTCAGTGAAGACCAAGGCGCTGAACTTTGCACATCCATTTACCCTCCATTTTTAGGTTAGATCTAGTACATTACGTTCCCCTCTGCTTGGGTAAAACTGAAAGTAGACTTCTATTCTGCCGATGTGAAACTGACTGGATGATCTACATGTACAGTGCTTAGTTAACTTTTGGGTAACTGATTTGGGTGTAGTGGTTAGTGGAGTAACGATTGGTTGTCTTAATAAAACTACAGAAGATACAAATTGCTTACCTTTTCGAGAAAGTGAAGTTGTCTTTGGATTTTCCCGGCTTTGAAAAGGGGCGATACTGCGAAACGAAGGGACATAAAGGGAAACAACTGGCTTGGTAAATCAGCCATCTCACCACCGGCGAGCGGAAAATTTTCGCGATCGCTTCAACGTCGCGTGCGTGTGTGCGCCGTGGTCGGGCAGTGACGTCACAGACATGACTAACACCCCACCACCACCGCTTCTCGCGGCTGAAATCGCGACCTCTCTATTGTTGCATCAGACACAGCCAATGTGAGACAAGGGCGACCGACAAAACCAGTTTTCGGGCAGCGTTCCCATAACAAGTTGTGGAAGCTTTCATTAGTGTTTTGGGTACCCCCATGAGCACACTTGGAAAGCAGTGTGTCAGAGGACAGTGTCTCAAAAACTGGTCTGATGGTTTGGCAGACATAGGGTGGCAGTGCATTTCTGTTGGGATCTGTAGGAGGATTCTTTTTCGATGGACACCACACACCACAGTTAGTATGGACTTTATTCCTGTGTTCCAATATTGCCCAGATGTCCCTCTGCATGGCCCTCACATCCCCTACATTGTTCCTGATTGCAGCCCCATAGTGCCCTTGAATGTTCAAAATCATCTTTTTGTCAGTCCCCCCTTCCCACCAATCCCAGTCATAGTTTTTCCCATATGTTGGTATTTCTCTTTCTTCAGTGCTGCAACCTTGTTGGTCAACTGCCTCCCGCACCACCCCTGTGTACAGCCTGTACGCAGAGGCGGGCGAACCTTCATTGTCCAACCGCAGGCTGAAACTGTCTTTAAATTATTATATCCGACTGTTCTCGGAACCGCAGAATCCTGCCTATGACTGTGTCTTTGACCCTCCATTCCAAAGTAAGTTTGAAAACAACCCTAAATGTATTCCGCCGTTTGGTCTTCGTATGCAGCCTCACGTGCGGAATGCAGGTCTAAACCTGGGAGTAGTTTCCGATTTTTCCAAGTTTCCGGATCAACCTCCGTGGACCTTTTTCACACCAGAGATTAGTTTCGATCTTGCAGCTTTTCGCAAAGAGTCTACCAGCTCTCTGGCGTACAAGGCATTGTATGCTGACCTCTGTTCGAAATTCCCATCCTATCAAAAAGTTTTCACTGACGGTTCCAAGTCTGAGGATGGAGTGGCCTGTGCAGCCTACTGCCCTGGGGCTCCTTCTCAGATACTGTTGGAACATATCCATTCCGATGCTTCTGTCTATTCTGCTGAACTTACTGCTCTGGTACTGGCTTTGAAGATAATCTCACATTCTTCAAAGAGGGACTTTCTGGTTCTGTCGGATTCGCTGTCAGCTTTGGAAGCCATAGCTGGCCGCAACCTTCAGCATCGAGAACTTTTGCATTTCTTTGAACTTTTTAGCAAGTTGAAAGCGGACGGTTACAACATTACTCTTGCTTGGGTTCCTGGTCATGTTGGCATCGGCGGGAACGAAATGGTTGATCGTTTAGCCAAGAACGCCACAAGAGAAAACTGTCCAACATTTATATCCCCTGTTCAGATGTGAAACCCAAAATTAACGATTATGTGAGAGACCTCTGGCAGGAGGATTGGAACACACAGACGAGTAACAAACTCTTTCAGATCCTTCCAAACCTTAAGGACTTCCTCCCAACCACGTCGGGAGGTCGTAAAGAGGAAACAGTTCTGTGCCGGCTGCACACCGGCCCATTTTCGTATTTTTACCCATGCAAACCTATTGAAGAGATAAGAAGCACCGTGGGTGCATGTCCCATGTCATGTGCGCCACTCACAATGAAACTGTTTCTTTTTAGAGTGTTGGTACTTTCATGACGTGAGACTACAAACAATTTACAGAGCGTGATTCCATGAAGATCCCGTCAGGGATGTCCCGCCTTATGTGTAACCTTGATTTTTGAGAGAGATTAACATTTTTCATGATGTCTGATTTAAGATTTTACGAGAGAAAGATTTTTAACAAGTTTCTGGTTGCGTTGTAGTCGAGTCCATTAATGAGATGTATGAAAGTGTTTTTTTTTTTTTTTTATTTTTTTTTTTTTTTTTTTTTATATACTGGTGATTTGATTTGAACGTTGTGACAGCCCCAGATATGGCCCTTTGAGCGGTGCGCTGGGCTATAAGCAACATATCTTATCTTATCCCATTCTTTTTTGGACATGGCCCGCACAGCACTCAAGCTTTTCAATGTCTACATCCCCATAAATGGGTATGGTGGTTCCGCATTACTTCACAGACGAGAAAGACTTGCCTTCCCCAATCATCACCCAAGAAAGAAACATATTTCAGTCATGAAGAGCCTCACTTCGTCTAAGCGCCCGTCCACAAGCTCCTGCTAGGCTCCATGCTGCCTGCTGAGCCCTTCAAGATTCATTGTCGCAGATAGGGTCGGTGTGACTGCTTCACTCAGTGAATCCACTTCTGTCCTCTTTTTATGCTTTTGCTTGGACCCAATTTGAAAAAAATCGTGCACTTTTGTTACAAGTCTGTGCCCAATTGCATGTGGTAGATATGGGTCTGATGTTACCAAAATATCATCTACTACATAGTGAGAGACCCCCGTCTTCACTACAGTATACATAAATTAAAAATGGCCGCTATACTAACGTGAGATCGTGTTTGAGCAAGGCACATAAGCTTCACAAAATGTTCTACAGTTGTGAAATGATGTCATTGACTCAACAAAACCAAATCTAAAGTAGTTCCTCCAGTTGAAGAATTCTAATGCCTCATTTGCATAAAATTCAAAATGGCCGCCACTGAAAACGACTTTTTAAGCATAAATCTGGCTTTCTTCGACTTTTATCCCGACAAAAATCATCTTGTATCCATGTACATTTGACATAAGGAACTGATTTCTGGGTGTTTTTTTTATTTCAATTCGATAACAATTTGCAAATCATGCTCCCAGCTACTTTGGCATAAAGTTGTAATAAAACACAGACATACTAGCAACATTGAAGCTGTTCTTTACGCTTCATCATTGTTCATGCACCCTCCCTTGACACATGCAGACAGAGACTCTCGCCACAACCAAATGGAAATCCGGTAGAGGGTAACACAATAGAAAGATGTAGACATGAGGGCCTGAAACAGAAGAAACGCGAGTTGGGCCGTTGGTCTCTGAACATGTCCCAACATGTCATGATCACGCAAGTCAGAAAGAAAGGACAGAAAAAACTTTTTTTGATTGATGAGCCGAGGTTGTCAAGAGCCCTTGTGGTTATTAACACGAGGACGTAGACAGAAAAAACAGATCTACCTGCCTTTATGTCTGAGAAAAGAAAAGAATGAGAAAAATTAATATTAAAACGTTTGTTTTGTTCAAGGAAAACATCCAAAAGCTGATTCATGCCCATTTGGGAGAATCATCAGAAGGGTCCCCAAAACAAAGTTAGACAGAATAGAAACATTACCAGGCGCTTTATGGTTTGATAGCGTTCCAATATTTGTATTTGTCAAACATCTCTTTCCACATCCCGGAGATAAATGATCTAACAGCTGTTTTTTCTTTACACATGTGTGTTCAATCTTTCTCGGGTCGGAAAAAGGATGATAAAACAGACTCAACTGTCACTTTTGCGCTTCCTTCCCCCAGCGTGTACCCCTGACGTCTTCCCTCGTGTTGGTTTTCCCACCGTCGTGAGCCCGCATGTGTATGGTCCATGGTCTTTGCGACCAACAAACCAACATGCACATACCCGGGGCACACGTGACTGTCCCGTCGAGACCGTGTTGCATCCCGTCCATGGCGGTTGCGGTTGGTTCTCCGTTGGTAAACACAGCAGGAGCACTCGGGACAGGTAAAAGAGGAAGCTGAAGTCTGGGTATCTTCTTCTTTCTGCGCTGACATTTATCTGGCACTCCGCGTAGGTACGGATCGTTCGGGTAATTCTTTGGACGAAAGGCAACCGGGAGCTTGGAATAGCGATGAGTTTCAGCGACAGTCTCTGTGCGTCTGATGCAAGACAAAGACCTCTGTCCATTTTATCATGAAGTTCTCGCCCAATTCCCGCTTGGCAGTTGGGTCCTTTTCTATTCGTCGCCCTTCCTTTTGTTTTGGGTCCCACAACACCACTTGGAACTGCGGGCGTCGATCGTGTTGCACCCGTACATGGCGGATGCGTTGGTTTCTCTTGGTAAACACAGCAGACACTCGGGACAGGGTAAAAATTAAGCGAAGTCTGGTATCTCTCTTTCCTGCGCAGACCATGATTCTGCACTCGCAGTGATAGAGGTGGTGAGTGGGGTCGTGGTTTATCGCGTGTCTTCTTTTGTTGTTGTTGTTGTTCTGTTTTGGTGCCTCTTCCTTCCTCCTCCCTCCCTACCTCCCTATCTACGAACCCGGTAGACTCATCCCGTCTCCAGCCATACTGGAGCCATACCTCCCCCCACTCCTCCTTTCCCTCGCCTCAGTATCGTCATGTCTTCGTTTGCGACCAGTGCATCCTTTCGTTTTTTTAGAATATGAAACCGATGGGGTTTGGGAGCTTATATTATGGTTTATTCCCGTCCAAAACCCCCGATACCCCGATGGCACGGATCTTACCTTTTGAGCTGTTTGTTTCAAACCATCCGTAGCATACAAAGAGAAAAGACTCCGTGCCGAAGAACCCTCACACACACAAAGAAACAAAAGCCCCAGCACATCTGCTACCAAGTAAGAGGACATACTCCACAGTAGGGACCAAGCACACCAATTACGCCATGTTCGAAGCTATTGTGAATATCCCAACCGGCCCACGATCAACGCACCACAAAGACTCGGAGACACACCTGGTCAGTCTCTCCTTGTTTCGACGGGTCATCCAAACGTCGAACGCTCAAACCCAAACCACCATCAAGACACGGAAACACACCTGGCCAATCTCTGCCCCACTCGTTGCCGACGAGTCAAGCGCGCACAAAGGCACACCCAACACTCGACCGACACACACACGCTTATCACCACCACAAGAGGAGAATTTCCTTGTCCCCTTTTAACAATAGATGACCGGGGGTCAGGTTCCGAGTTTCATCAACCGTGGAAGACAAGCGACGCCGGTCGAGACCTTTTACAGCTGTGTCCTGATAACCAAACCACAATGACCGAGAGAGAGAGAGAGAGAGAGAGCACACACACACACAACACAAATGACTGCAGGTGGGTCCGCGGTGTTGCTTTCCACAAAGAAACTGCGTCCAGTGATCCGTAGACGACAGGGAGCCAAGCGGTATATCAGGACATTAGGCCAAGAAAAATGAATGACGCTCTCTGACCTGATATGCCATTTGGGCTTGTGCCCGTTAAAAATTTCTTTTTGTATCAAAAGTTCAGGGGAGGGACAACATTCCATACAAAAAAATACACTTCATTTAAAAAAACTTTAACAACGACAACAAAAGTACAACAAGAACAAATTGTTTTACAACACAATATGAACTGATATACAAAGTCTGTACAGTCGACAACATCGCTCACACTATATACAAAAGTAGACACCCGCGCTCCATCAATCTTTCTCAAGGCCAGGATGTAGGGATCCTCGGCTGGGCAGAATAGTGGCACTGGGAAGTTAGGGTTCTGTTCTGGGACTGCGTGGCTCCTGTCACAGCGGAGCAGGACTTATCCGCCCCGCAGGGGTGTGTGAGTTTCCACCATCACACCCATCCATCGTCCGACGTCAGGGGAGACGGGCCACCAAGGCAGTTGGGTCTTCTATCGTCCCCCTTTCCTTTTGTTAAGGGTCCCACAACACCAGCTTGGACTGCGGCTGTCTTGAGAATGTCCAGACACACCGCTCGTTGTCAGGGCGCTGCTTCAAAAGACAGTTGGGGGTTGGTGGGAAGTCATCAGTGTTCACAGACTGCCTGAGATCATCCAGCAGGAGTCCTAGAGCGAATGGCTAGATGGCGTACAGGATGGTACTGGGCACTGCTTGCTCTTGGTGTAGTTGCGTTTGAATTGGTCCACATGACAGAACTGATTTTGGTATTTGACGTCCGCCACCAGTTTTTCTTCATTTTGACCAGTCTTTTCAAACTCTTTGCAATCCCAGTGACAGACCTCGCTGCGCCTGACCATACCGACCACCCTGGTGTTGGTTTGGTCTCTTGTAATGGTGCACATATATTCTGACAACCCTTGCCACGTATTGACGGTAGCAAAAATTGTTTGCGTCCCAGCGGGTATAGTGTAGGCTCCAGGCTCCTGTTCTTCGATGGTACTTGGTCGGTGAAGGACGTTGTTGACAGCGCGAGCGGCGTAGAGAAGGAAATAACGACATGGCTGAGGCCCTCTTCTATAGTACTTGTGGTGTATGCGTTTACAAGACTGGTTAAACCCGCTCAGACCACGCTCAACTGGATATTCGAAACAAACCAATCAGGAAAACAACGGTTTTATCCAATCAACCTGTTCAAGATTTTGGTTGTTTTTGATTTAAAAATTTTATGAGCGATAAGACTGACGACTTTGGTTTTGGAAACTCTAGGGATTTTGTATCATGCCCGGCTTTCGGCCTTCAAACTCAGGCCAATTAAACCTTCTGGTTTCCATCATACGATAACAGAAGATGAACCCTGTGGAGAAAGACGGATCTCTGTCGTAGTCTCGAACCACAAGGCGGCTCCAAGAGTAGGTATGAAAGAAGCATGTGACACATTCTCCATCCCTCACTCTGTACAGTTTTGCTACAAACACGGTAGCGATACATTGGTAACAACTCTGTGACAGAACAGGAATGGATAAGAGTCAAGGCGCTCTGAGCTTTCATTTTTTTCAATCCCCTAACAGTTAACATCCTCCAGAACCCGTCTCATTGTGAGTCGCAGGTGAAACGTGTGTTGTATGTGACACACTCCCTACGTATACCAACGCATTTAAAAGACTTTTCTTTGAACAGAATGAAGTAAAATGACTTCACTTTTTGATCATTGGTTCCTCAGTGTATGGGGGTGGAACACCGACAACACTTGGGGAAGACTGTTACCGCGACTTTTTCTTAAAAAGAAATACAGCACATAGTACCCACAGTCTGAGCTGGTCAAGTCTTGAATCAGTCTTTGGTTAAACGATAACTTAAACTGTGATTCAAACATAAACTTTCAATGTCTGGATACAACGAAGGGGGCAGACCAAAACTGTTCAAAATATTCTGCTTTACCAATGCGACCATCAAACCAAATACACTGCCCCAACTGTTCTCCGGGTCCAGAGTCTGTTTTCGTGTTAATCACCAAGGCGACGGGTCTTGGGTGGTAATAATAGGAGAGGGAGCTTGATGCCCTTGCCTATATTCCCCAAGACACGACGGCGTGAATGTCTTATATAACACAGCGACATGTCCACACTATTCATTTAGAAAAGTCTGTCAGCAACTTGGCGAGCGCCGCGATCGAATACGATCATACAGTCCAACACTGCATACACAATCACTATGACAGGTTCAACCAGAGTCTTGAGGAGAACTTCATTTCCAGACTAAGTGCGCCACTCCGACGCAGTTTTTCAAACGCTGGTTCTCCATCCAGCAAACTGTGCGAGTCAGATCAAAAGCATCCAGGGTTTATCCTCTATCAAAATCTTGATACTTGATGTGTTCTTTCCACGTCTCTGTTCACACCCCCTGCCCAGCATCGACAGAGGTATGCCCTCACAAACTGCCGCTGTTCAAATCCGGGGGTAGGGCCTTGCAGGAATCTGTCGTCCGTCCAATGAAACAGACACAGGAATTAAGTTGGCGTTTGAAAAGTGGAAAGGATTTCAGTTGACCGGCCCATTGAACGCCGCGCTGTGTACAAGAGCGACACGATCTTGTTTGGGGTCTGACGGATACAGAGGTTGTCTTGATGGCGCTGAAGTTGCCTTGGGTGAAGAGCCAAGGGTCCTTCTGAACGATTCTCTTTAGAGGGGGTACTTGCACGTACCCTTTCCAAGCCCTTTTCGTGAGCCAAGGAAAACGGCCTGGATTCATTTCACACTTTGCAACACACAGGGAAAGCGTGAGTGCTGACACTTTTATAGGGCGCACCCGCACCATCCATCATGTGCCATGAGGATTGAAGAGGCGTTTTTGGTAGAGAGTGTAGTCCTGAAGTTTTGACGTCCACAGGTATCCTTGATCATGTAGCGTTCCTGGAGCATCATATCTGTTTGAAGGCGTCCCAACGATATCCACTCTCCCACTCCCCAGCTTTCAGCTCACTCACGCGAATCTTCAGCCGACATGTATCCCTCCCCCTTGGGTGTGTCCACAAGACGGGCCTGGGTATGTCGGAGAAATACCAGACCTACCTTGTCAAATGACAGACTTTCGCCATCCTTCCCGTCGTTCAATGTTGAACTCGATTACGCGTCGATAGGGGGTAAATGTTGTGCTTGGATGACAATCAGGGGTGTCGTTCATTGAGACCCACCACCTGAGAAAACAGACTATGGACGCCATTTGTTGACAGGGGACACGTCATGCCGCGTCAAGGGCTGTGCCATCGGCTTTTGTCACTTTAGGCGCGGATTATTGTGATTGTTATTGCTCAGATCCACGTAGTCTGAGGTGGCACCGCTGATATGGAAATCAATGGGTGAATGGGTTCCCCGTGAGCCAAGGTTCTAGTGTATGATGTTCTACAAAATGCACCTTCTTCTACTGCTGATTGCGTGACCCATACAGAAAACAAGTTCAAGTCCAGTATTTACACTTTCACGGCGAATGCTGGTAGCAACGACATGGTGTCTATCCAAAAAAAGTCTCGAGGAATGCCATGTGGTCTTCTTTTTCTTCCCCTAGTTTGCGTCAGGAGTGACCCACTGCTGGTTAGGACGCTAAATTTAAAACGCCACCTAGCGTGTTCCCCCGGTGTATCGCAGTGGCCAGTGACTCTGCTCACGCCTAGCATCAACAATCGTTTGGCCAGCCTGCATACCCCGTCTGGAGAGCGACTTCACATTTTCCCAGACCGCACAATCTTGCGCGAGCCTGTGCATGCCATTTCGAGTCCCTTCCTTCAGTAAAGCCCTTCTTCCGCCACTTATTTAACAATGGATGAGGTACGCCCGAGTCCTCCTCAGAAGGATTCCAAGTCCTCTCCCTCGTTACATTTCTTCCCCCATATAAACACAGGTCTCCCGTTACTGCAGCTTGGGCGCAGTAAATAGTCATCATAATCTTTTCCAACGGTGTACAGGGAACTAGACGCACCTCTCTTAAAGGCCGTCGGTCGTCTGCGCCGAAAGTGAAGCGTCACGATGGTTTTCCCATTGTCACATGACAGAGGATTGCCCGTGTCTTTGTTAAAAGGATTTCACTTTGTTTGAACTGGAACCCTACTCCAGAGGAATATAGTTGGGTTTTTCATAATATGAGTACAACTGCAGAGCCTCTGAATCCCAGACGGGACAATTCGGAGGCAAGGGAACCACACATCACCAATCAGACTGGTAGAACCCAGTCGCAGTAAGACTATAGACACCCTCTAACACCTAGTCTGAGATGAACTTGGTTTTACTTTATAACACCTTACCCCTCCCAAACATAATGTCTCTCCTCCGACCCAAGATATCTCTTAATCGGGGCTGGGAATCTGCGAACGCTATCAGCCTCCAACAGACTAACTGACACTTTTAGCGGTATCACGATATAATGCCAGTTTGATGTTGTCTTCTTTACTTCTTCACAGACCGTCGATAAACTGGTTTAAAAGCCATGCGTCAAAAATCTGCTGATTCATACAATCCCTGCAGGTATATCTTTCCACTGTTTATCTGACTCTCCATCGGGGCGAAAAAAAATCCCAAATTTCTTGTTCTTCAATGTTAAAGTACGTGTTGCTGAAACAGAAATTCAGACAGGCCCCACTTCGTAATCTCCGTTCAAGATCACACGTTGAGGCAGTTTGGTGAAAAAGTGACTGGCGTTGTTATCGGGGTAGTGCGACATGGAGCTTGTATCTGGTACCTTCAAGTAGAACATACTGGTTTCAGTGGGTCGTTTGGCCGTGGATCGATTGGGGGGGGGTAGATTTGAAGGATGTACCCCGAGACAACTCCCCCCTACGGAGCCACCCACAAATTGTCCACTCCTTGACCGCGACTCAGATTAAAAAGAGACCCACCAACCACCACAAAAACCAATGAGCCGTCGACAAAACCAGAAAACAATATCCAGACCACGAGGAACTCTTCTACCAAACACGAACGCCACAGCGCAGATAGTTTCTGGTCCCGCGTAGAGTGACGGTTTCAAACATCATCATGAGTCAGAGCTGCTTCTACTTGGATCTGATCAGGCATGTCAGTGCGTCGAGGTGGTCAGGTGGCTGACTGAGGAACAGAATTGACTGAAGAGTCGTAGCCATACCATTTGAGTTAAATAACACACGCTGTCCATGTTAGCTTTTTTGCGTGCTTCAAGATCGCATCAATACGATAAATCTTTCTTCTTCCCCCACTTTCCAGTATCTCCTGGTCGATAAACCGTTCACATGAAGCTTCATCTCATGATCGTCCTTTGAGGATGTAAGTCACTGGATGGTCTTTTTAATAATTCGACTGAATGAGAAAAGTTCTTCAGACCAAGGATGTCGAAATAACTTGGTTTAAATGTCTTCCTCGTTTTACTGACCGGTACCTACGATCTCCTAGTTTCAGTTGAGTGTGAGGAGCGGAGGACCGTAAGGCTGGGTCGCTGTGTACAGAGTCTGCAATACCTTTTGCTAGGTTGTGTGTTTAGACACTTCTGCGGGAGGCACGCAGGAGTCCTGCGGGCACGCCGGGTTTGTATGCCTTTAACCAACTGTGGTTAACACTTCCACAAATCTCAAAGTATTTTTTCCCTGGTAAAGTACGCCAGAGCTTCTCTTTCAAAGTGCATTCATCCTCTACCACAGCGGCAACCAATCCTCGTTTTCTGTCATCAAAAAAGTGGTATTATCATAATAACCGTATCAAAAACGTTTGAAATGTTTTGTTCAGAAACTCGCCGCCTTTGTCTGTTTGGAGTTTGAGGGTTTTCCGACCCTGTTCAAGGATGCGTTCAAAGGCCCTCTACCATCACAGGGCCTGTCTTGTTTTTTCAAAGAACGACCCAAGCATAATATATACAAACATCGATGTCTGACAGGCAGATAGCTAAAACATCAATGTTTTTTCTTCATGCGTTGGACTCAATCAGTTCAAGTTGCCATTGATGGTCCCATTCCTACAACAACCACACGCCTCCTCTCAAACTTGTGTCGCCACAGTTTTATGAAGCGTATAAGCATCTTCGTGCCTCAACCATTCTTTGAGCACAGACTCTTTTGCCTTCGTTATACGTTTCAAGGGTTAACACCGACCACAAAGATCAGGGCGTTGTGGTTTGTAGTATAATCCTGCGCCAACATTTCTGTTCTGTTTTCGATAAGTTTTTTACTTATTTTTCCGCGGAGCTTGTCGGGTGTAGTCAGTAGGACAGCCCAAGCCATCAAGGCCCGTCTGCTTAATCTCTGTTGTTTCCTGGTTCCGTGTGATTGGTCAATTTTTCCAAGAAAAAGGTGTCTCCCTTCCAACGGGTCAGAGTCATCAGTACCTCGTGGCTTCCAGATCGGATGATAAGGCGCACGTTTCTCAGTGATGGTGGGGTGTTGGCATGGATGGTGTGGAAGACCGCGGGTATGAGGGGAAGAGGAACCCACACGACAGGACCTTCGTAGACTGTGAAGAATAGGAACAGGGTGCCGAGGTAAATGTTTGTCTAAACTTCCACCGGTCGGGGTTTCCAACTAAATCTTGGGGGATGTTGGTCATCACAGAGAGCAGCGGCAAAAGAAATCCACCCAATAGGTTTGGAAGGGCGTCGTTTTCTCAGCACATCATTGACCAATTCAACAGGTTCGAGTTTTTTAATCAGCTGTCCCTCGTCACATGATTTTCCCCACGCTGTTCCCTTTCAGGTCAGGGAGATTCTGAACTGCGGTTTAAAGTCGCCTCGGCGCTTTGCTTATTCATCGTTTTGGGTACACACTCCACAACAACCTTCTCCACGCTCCGTCCACGAGAGTTGACGGCGTCATCAACAGTCTCCTGGTTACTGATCGGGTTGGGTTGAGCGGGTTGTGAGTACTTGAACAGTCACTACGTACTCCAGTGGTTTTTCCTTAAACTGATCAAAACGTTTCAAAAATTTCCAAAGGGTCTGATGATACATAATAGTAGCCTTTACCTTCGGCGCTTGTATCATTTTTCTCTAATATATCCGCATCTACTGATCCATGTCCCAAGATGTCAGATGTGGCATCAGGAACTGGAGGTCCGCGAACATAGTCTGCATACAGGATCCACTAAAATCAATTTCTCGAAGCTCCATGATGTGGTTACAATCCCCCCATAATCCTCCCGAGCACGCCCCCAGACAAGGTTTGATGAGGGCACCGAGAAATCCCCCCTTCTGCAAAGATCTGCTTCTTTTTTTTTTTTTTATTTTTTTTTTTTATTTTAAATGAGCTGTGCGTTGATTTTAAACGTGGTGACAGCCCTGATGTGGCCCTCTGGTGGGCGGTGCTGGCTATAAGCAACCATTATCTATCTTATCTTACTTTCTCTTCTGGATGTTCCATTCCTTCTTCCCAGGGAGCGAAAGCTCGCGTGTATCTGGCACAACTGTTTCCTTCTGGCAGGAGTCAGTCTCCACGAGGGCCTTTTAAAATGTTGAGGGAACATTCACGTCAGGGCATTGATCAATCGCGAGGCCACCTACAGAGCCGCCTATAATAACAGCAGGGCTTGGCACCACACAACACTAGCAACAAGGTTAGATTCCTCCTCAATACGCGCCGACAAGAAAGGTGAAGAGAGTCAAAGTTTCCTGGTCGCAAATAACCGCGTGTGTAGATGGCGCGTCGCTTGTTAAAGACCCACAAAGTCTCACATGAAGGACTAGTACCACCACGAAACGGAGAGGGGTAACTCCAGCGTCCACGTATCAAAGACTTCACAATGTGTTTATACAATCTCCACACAACCATCTCTGCCCTCCCTTTCCTCGCAACCGAAAAGAAAAATATCGTTGCGGTACAAAACATGGCATATTGGGAAGACGAAAATCATTTTTCTGCAAATACACGACTTGATGGTCGGGTGTATATAATATGTTTTCCAGACGAGATGATGACGGGTGACTCCTGACGAAGGTCAAACACCAAATAACCTTGAGGATTGGATGTCCGTCTTAAAAAAGCTTCCTGAATCGTACTTCAATCTTCCGGATACATCTGTTTAGCTCATGGGTGATCTGTGAGGTGTCTCTTGGGTTCTTGAATACCACCAGAAAGACTGTACCAAGCTGATGGTCCGTTGTTTCATTGTTTTCCCAAACCCTGATTCTGCACGATTTACATGACACACATGTGTTGCGTGATGACATACCTTTCGTAAAATAATATTGTCACCCTGTTATCCGTTTCGCTCATCAAGTCATCCAACACCACCAAACGCCGTTTCTACTCTGAACACCCATTCTTCTACTTTAGTGTAGTCCTTCGATAAAAGTGACTCCCTTTCCAAAGATGATATCCAGACTGCCACACATCCGTAACACCACAACAATCTCACGGGAGTGGTGTCATTACTTCATGGATGTGATATATAAACTACTTAGACCCAAACATTTTTTTTTCCACTTCCTGTTGGACCAGCAATCAACACAGTAAAGGGATGTTATCCACCTTGGCTCCTAGCTTCTTCGTTAGCGACCCCACAATTGACATTCTTTTTCTTCCGGGTCCCCAACCGGATTCCCTGACCATCATCATCATCATCCTAAACATCATACAAACCGCCATCTCTAACACGTCTTACGCACCACGCAGCAAAAACACAACCACATCGATCCGCACACACGCGCGCGCCGCGGCACGGGGCGCGCGCGCGCGCGGCAGCGTCGAGCAACACGACACACCCCCATCTATTTTAAACCGCCATTACGTCATCAAACAAAGAAAAACTTTTTTTTTTACGAGCGTGACTCATCGGACAAGAAAACAAAAACAAAACCACGTGACCTTGACCCCGACGACACACCTGCCACCACCCACCTGCCCACCGCCCACCCACCTGGACCCCCCCCCACCTGCCGCGACACCTGCAGTATTGCGCACACTCGGGGAGGTCCCCTCTCCGAGGTCCTACAAAAGGGGGTGAAGCGTCCCAACCCTACTACTGAAGACGGGGCCGGTTACACATAACTCTTGCTTGGGTTCCTGGTCATGTTGGCATCGGCGGAACGAATGGTTGATCGTTTTTTCCGCCAGAACGCCACAATATAGAAACTGTCACACGGAACATCGTGTGCTTAGTATCCCCCTTCTCAGAAGGAAACCCCAAAATAAATGCTTTAGTAGAGACCTGGCAGGAGGCTTGAACACACAGACGAGTAACAACCTCTTTCAGATCCTGCCAAACTTCAGGACTTCCTCCATCAACGACGGGTGGTCGTAAGGAGGAAACGGTCTGTGCGGCAGCACACACGGCTCATTCGTATTTTACCCATTCCTTACCGTTTTAAAGAGTGGAAGAAGCTCCGTGGTGTATTCCATGTCCATGGAGCGCCACTCACAAATGAAACATGTGCACTTTAGTTTTTTTTTTTTTTTTTTTTTTGGTGGTTTTTTTTTTTTTTATTTTTTTTTTAGAGTGTTGGGTACTTGACGATGTGAGACACAAACATTTTAACGCGGAGTCCATGAAGACCCTGTTCAGGATGTCCGCCTGACTGTGATCCTTGAGTTTTTGAGAGAGATTAACATTTTTCATCTGATTTAAGATTTTAACGCACAAAGATTTTTTAATTGCAATTTCTGGTGCTTTGTAGACGTGTCATTAAACGATATGTAGGTGAAAGGTGTATTTTTTGATTTTTTTTTTATTTAAATGACTGTTGAGTTGATTTAACGTGGTGACAGCCCTGAATGTGGCCCTTTGCGACGTCCTGGGCAATAAGCAACATTATCTTATCTTAATCGTACACCACTCATGTGTAATGTTGAGTGATTGAGTAATAAGCTTAGTAAATGAGTCTAAATCAAATACCTGCTATGCCTTGGGTGAGGCTGCTGCTTTCCCCCAGGATTTGCCCCACAAAATCTTCATAGGGGCAAGATGGAGCAGCTTTCCCACCTCCTGTCTTTGCGGCATGTACTTTCTTCTGAAGAAAAGTCGACTTCACATCACGCCATCTTTTCTTACAGCTGTTGACATCCCTCCGGTTCCCTTCTGCAGCATTCACCCTCTCGCAGATTTTCAACCACAATCTTTGTTTTTTTGCTATTGTAGTTGAAGTGCCCAGCTTTGATACGAGTGTGCCATAAACATGGTACACTTCCGACAACAAGATTTCAGTTTCTTTTTCTGTCCAGTTTGGTGCTTTTGTCTTCTTCTCCATGTTGGATACTCAGTAGGCTAAACAAACTTTTGCAGCTGACGGTATTTTCCAATGCAAATGATCGGCAAGCAGCTAAATTTAGATTCTAGTTGTCTACGTCACATCACAATATTGTCGACGTCACGCAGCGAGCTCGCCTACGAAGGCGCAAGACAAGGCGTGCGTTGTGCATGTCGTCTAGCCCTCAGTCCAAGGCCCGCCTGCGTGCGCGCATCTCTAAATTTAGACACGCCTTCGAGGCGGCAGGCGCACGTCTTGCGAGTCGCTCGTTGTGCATAAGGCCCCCGGTCACTCAGAGACTTGTGTGTTCGCTTTGACAGCAGTGGATGATCTTCTCCGATTGCTGCTTTTAATCCTGGCCAGGAATGCCCCCTCTTGAAGGGGTTATACGTGGCCACTTGGTCAAGAAGATCATGGTCTTCCTGCTGTGTGAACAGCACAGCCGATTTCTTGCTTGTTGCTGGAGCAGCTGCAGCCATGGTTGTCTGAAATTAACAAGAAAAAAGCACAGTCCTTGAAATAACAGTTCAGTTGCCAGACCTTACAAAACAACAACTAATGCAGCTCTGGCGAAAGAACAAACAATACTCTGCTCTCTTCCTCAACAATTAAGTTTCATTACACTTGACAGAATTTACACAAAGTTTACAACTCGCTGTAACTAGTAGTGATGCTGCAAGTTGTAATACGTGTCTTAGAAATCAAATTCAAACAATGTCATCTGAAGGCAGGAAACATTGTTTTGGATGCCCGGGTCCTGCAAGAAAATTAAAACTAAAGGCATCCAATACCAACTCATTCAAACAATTCCAACGCCACCAATAATTCCACATCACGTGACATGCATCAGACAAACAAAACTGGAATGCACAATATATTATATATGTATCCACAAAAAAGTGCACATGCGACGCTCTGACACACATGCATGTACATGATGTAGTATATTAATATATGATGAAGAAATGAACAAAACAATGATAAATAAGTAATGAAATTGCAGTCTATTTAAAATAAAATGTAACAATTAAAAGTTATTCATGGAAGTTGGAACACAAGCTCATCTTCATCAGACTTGCACATAACCCTACAGCACCCTTAGCTCAATCATCCATGCCATATGATATCTACACTACATAAAATCAGCAATACATACTGATGCATAATATTAATGACTGTCCACTAATAACCACAATTTGAATTGTCAAGAAAATTACTGCTTGTTTATAAAATTATATTCATCATTTCAAATAAATATATTCATCATTTTCATTTCATGCAAATCTACTGGATTCAGTGAAGACCAAGGCGCTGAACTTTGCACATCCATTTACCCTCCATTTTTAGGTTAGATCTAGTACATTACGTTCCCCTTTGGCTTGGGTAAAACTGAAAGTAGACTTCTATTCTGCCGATGTGAAACTGACTGGATGATCTACATGTACAGTGCTTAGTTAACTTTTGGGTAACTGATTTGGGTGTAGTGGTTAGTGGAGTAACGATTGGTTGTCTTAATAAAACTACAGAAGATACAAATTGCTTACCTTTTCGAGAAAGTGAAGTTGTCTTTGGATTTTCCCGGCTTTGAAAAGGGCGATACTGCGAAACGAAGGGACATAAAGGGAAACAACTGGCTTGGTAAATCAGCCATCTCACCACCGGCGAGCGGAAAATTTTCGCGATCGCTTCAACGTCGCGTGCGTGTGTGCGCCGTGGTCGGGCAGTGACGTCACAGACATGACTAACACCCCACCACCACCGCTTCTCGCGGCTGAAATCGCGACCTCTCTATTGTTGCATCAGACACAGCCAATGTGAGACAAGGGCGACCGACAAAACCAGTTTTCGGGCAGCGTTCCCATAACAAGTTGTGGAAGCTTTCATTAGTGTTTTGGGTACCCCCATGAGCACACTTGGAAAGCAGTGTGTCAGAGGACAGTGTCTCAAAAACTGGTCTGATGGTTTGGCAGACATAGGGTGGCAGTGCATTTCTGTTGGGATCTGTAGGAGGATTCTTTTTCGATGGACACCACACACCACAGTTAGTATGGACTTTATTCCTGTGTTCCAATATTGCCCAGATGTCCCTCTGCATGGCCCTCACATCCCCTACATTGTTCCTGATTGCAGCCCCATAGTGCCCTTGAATGTTCAAATCATCTTTTTTGTCAGTCCCCCCTTCCCACCAATCCCAGTCATAGTTTTTCCCATATGTTGGTATTTCTCTTTCTTCAGTGCTGCAACCTTGTTGGTCAACTGCCTCCCGCACCACCCCTGTGTACAGCCTGTACGCAGAGGCGGGCGAACCTTCATTGTCCAACCGCAGGCTGAAACTGTCTTTAAATTATTATATCCGACTGTTCTCGGAACCGCAGAATCCTGCCTATGACTGTGTCTTTGACCCTCCATTCCAAAGTAAGTTTGAAAACAACCCTAAATGTATTCCGCCGTTTGGTCTTCGTATGCAGCCTCACGTGCGGAATGCAGGTCTAAACCTGGGAGTAGTTTCCGATTTTTCCAAGTTTCCGGATCAACCTCCGTGGACCTTTTTCACACCAGAGATTAGTTTCGATCTTGCAGCTTTTCGCAAAGAGTCTACCAGCTCTCTGGCGTACAAGGCATTGTATGCTGACCTCTGTTCGAAATTCCCATCCTATCAAAAAGTTTTCACTGACGGTTCCAAGTCTGAGGATGGAGTGGCCTGTGCAGCCTACTGCCCTGGGGCTCCTTCTCAGATACTGTTGGAACATATCCATTCCGATGCTTCTGTCTATTCTGCTGAACTTACTGCTCTGGTACTGGCTTTGAAGATAATCTCACATTCTTCAAAGAGGGACTTTCTGGTTCTGTCGGATTCGCTGTCAGCTTTGGAAGCCATAGCTGGCCGCAACCTTCAGCATCGAGAACTTTGCATTTCTTTGAACTTTTTAGCAAGTTGAAAGCGGACGGTTACAACATTACTCTTGCTTGGGTTCCTGGTCATGTTGGCATCGGCGGGAACGAAATGGTTGATCGTTTAGCCAAGAACGCCACAAGAGAGAAACTGTCCAACATTTATATCCCCTGTTCAGATGTGAAACCCAAAATTAACGATTATGTGAGAGACCTCTGGCAGGAGGATTGGAACACACAGACGAGTAACAAACTCTTTCAGATCCGTCCAAACCTTAAGGACTTCCTCCCATCCACGTCGGGAGGTCGTAAAGAGGAAACAGTTCTGTGCCGGCTGCACACCGGCCATTCGTATTTTACCCATGCTAACCTTTTGAAGAGTGAAGAAGCTCCGTGGTGGCATTCCATGTCATGCGCCACTCACAATGAAACATGTTCTTTTAGAGTGTTGGGACTTGCATGACGTGAGACACAAACATTTTACAGCGGAGTCCATGAAGATCCTGTTCAGGGATGTCCGCCTGATGTGATCCTTGAGTTTTTGAGAGAGATTAACATTTTTCATCTGATTTAAGATTTTACGGAAGAAAGATTTTTAACAATGTTTCTGGTGCGTTTGTAGACGATGTCATTTAATGAGATGTATGAAAGTTTTGTTTTTTTTTTTTTTTTTTTTTTTTTTTTTTTTTATATGACTGGTGAGTTGATTTTAACGTGGTGACAGCCCTGATATGGCCCTTTGCGGTCGGCTGGGCTATAAGCAACATTATCTTATCTTATCCCCATTCTTTTTTGGACATGGCCACAGCACTCAAGCTTTTCAATGTCTACATCCCCATAAATGGGTGGTTCAGCTTTACTCACAGACGAGAAAGACTTGCTGTCCCCATCACCCAAGAAAGAAACATATTTCAGTTCATGAAGAGCCTCACTTCGTCTGAACGCCGTCACAGCTCCTGCTGGCTCCATGCTGCCTGCTGACCCTTCATGATTCTTGTCGCAGTTAGGGCGTGTGTCTGCTTCCACTCAGTGAAGTCCTCTTCTGTCCTCTTTTTCTTTTAGCTTGGTCCCAATTTGAAAAAATCGGCACTTTGTGACAAGTCTGTGCCCTTTTGCATGGTGGTAGATATGGGTCTGAGGTTTCCAAAAATCATCTACTACAAAGTGAGAGACCCCGTCTTCACGTCTGTATACATAAATTAAAAATGGCCGCTATACGTACGTGAGATCGTGTTTGAGCGAGGCTATTTAAGCTTCACATAATGTTCTCAGTTGTGAAATGTATGTCATTTGACTCAACAAAACCAAATCTAAAGTTAGTTCCTCCTGTTGAAGAATTTCTAAGGCCTCATTTGCATAAATAAGTCAAATGGCCGCCACGGAAAACACGTTTTATCATAAATCGGCTTTCTGACGTTTTTTTTCCCGTGACAAAACATCTGTACCATGTACTTTGACATAAGGAACTGATTTCTTCTGGGGTTTTTTTTTTTTTTACAATTTTGCAAATCATAGCTCCCAGCAATTGCATAATTTGTAATTAAACAACATTCTGCAACATTGAAGCTGTTCTTTACCGTCATCATTGTTCATGCACCCTCCTTGACATTGCAGACAGTCACAGCCACAATCCAATGGGAAAGTCAGGTAGAGGGTTACACATAGAAAGATGTAGACATGATGGCCTGAACAGAGTAACGCGAGTTGGGCCGTTCTCTCTGAACATGTCCCAACATGTCATGATCACGCAAGTCAGAAAGAAAGGACAGAAAATCTTGTTTTGTATTGATGAGCCGAGGCTTGTCTAGAGCCCTGTGGTTATTACACGAGGCGTGAAAGAAAGACAGATCTCCCTGCTCTTTATGTCTGAGAAGAAAAGAATGAGAAAAATTAATTTTAAAACGTTTGTTTTGTTCATGGAAAACATCCAAAAGCTGATCATCCCATTTGGGAGAATCATCAGAAGGGTCCCAAAACAAAGTGTAGACAGATTGAACTTTACCAGGGCGCTTATGGTTTTGATAGCGTTCCAATATTTGTATTTGTCATACATCTCTTTCACATCCGGAGATAAATGATCTAACAGCTGTTTTTCTTTACACTGTGTGTTCAATCTTTTCTCGGGTCGGAAAAAAGGATGAGAAACAGACTCACTGTCACTTTTGCGCTTCCTTCCCCCAGCGTGTACCCCTGACGTCTTCCTCGGTGTTGGTTTTTCCACCGTCGTGAGCCCGCATGTGTATGGTCCAGTGGTCTTTGCGACCAAAACCAACATGACACACGGGGCACACATGACTGACCCGTCGTTCGTGTTGCACCCGGACATGGCGGTTGCGGTTGGTTCTCTTGGTAACACAGCAGGACACTCGGGACAGGTTTAAAAAAGGAAGCTGAAGTCTGGGTATTTTTTCTTTCTTTCTGCGACAGTTGGATC
>JAFLJL010011344.1:0-5000 GCA_018398815.1 Conus ventricosus
TCGCTACTCTCACTTATTGCTCTCGCCTCTCTTCCTCTCGTTCTCGTTCCTTTTCACGTTCCTCTCGTTCTAGTTCCTTATCACGTTCCTCTCGTTCTCGTTCCTTTCTCACGTTCCTCTCGTTCTCGTTCTTCCTTTTCCTTGATATAAAGAGCGAGTTCTGCTCCTTTTAGGCCTAGCTCTAGTGCCTCGGCTTTCCATTGTTGGAATTGCGCACTAGTTTGAATTTGTTGAGACTGACTTTCGTCAGTGGCAGATGCCTGACGTCGGGACTTTCTTGTCGGCATGTCGCCTACCACTGCAAGTCCTGTTGTCTTAACAAATTTAATAAATACAAATAACGCGGAAACTGTACACCGTCACGCGTTAATGCCAAATAATGTTGACACACGTTTCAAAACACAGAGTGTAAAGAAACAACTTCCCACCACGACTGGGAAACACACTACACAACCCCGTGTAGTAAAAATGGGATAACCACACTCGAAACCCCAAACACGTGTGTTCAAAACACGTCAACAAACCAAACCAAGGTTTGTACACACAGCTACCGAACGAACGTACTAACTGACGAACGGACGTGCTGAAAAAATATGTCTCCGATATCGTACGTACGATTCACAAAAATATAATACGGCGCCCGCAAAATAGCCCGTGGTGCCACGTCGCACCCACGTTAATAAGCTAGTCACAAAATGTTAAGGGCCAGACAGAAAAACTCTCACCAAAATAAAACGACATAACGCACAGGAAAACAGCTTATACCGTATTTTATTTCATGTCTTTAGCTTTCATGTCAATGCCATTGCAATTGTGTCAATTCAATTTTTCTGGACAAAATCAAGGATCAAACATCATAACCCCTCTTTTTGAAAATCACAAAATTGACAATTCACAAGAAAGTTTATTGAAAAGCTTCAGTAGTGCGTATGTCCGCCATTTGCACCCACACATTCCACGCATCTAGGCCTCATGGACTGGATCAGAGTCACAAGGGTCTGTTGAGGCATGGCGTTCCACTCCTGCAGCAGAAATTGGAACAGTTGGTGGAGGTCAACAGGAGGAGGGTGGTTGTTGTGGACGCGGCATTCCAGATGGTCCCAAAAGTTCTCAATAGGTTCAAATCAGGCGAACGCGATGGCCAGTCCATTCGTGGAACCTGCTGCTGCCTCAGGTAGTCGTTCACCACATGGACGCGGTGTGGAGTGGCGTTGTCGTCCATGAGGGTGGCACCGGGTCCCATGGCTTGCAGAGTGGGGATAATCAACGGCCTCACGATTTCATCTCTGTACCTTACACCAGTAAGTCTGCCTGGCACAAGGGTGAAGGGGTGTCCTGCCATGAAGGTGGATGCCTCCCCATACCATCAGGGAGCCGCCTCCATAGCGATCGTGCTCACGAACACAGCCATCAGCAAGCCTCTCCCCTGGACGACGCCAGACGCGTACCCAGCCATCATTTCGGGACAGGAGAATCTTGACTCATCGGTGAAAGAGATGGTGCTCCATTGCTGCCTCGTCCATCGCTGATGACGTCGACACCACCTCCTTCTGGCCTGTCGATGGTGCTGTGTTATGGGAGACGGACGGCGGGCCTTCTTGAGCGGAGGTTGAAACTGTGAAGGCGACCTCGGACAGTCTGGCGACTTACGTTGATGTTAGTCGTTCTTCTCAGCTCCTGTCTCAGAGTGGTTGCATTGATGGTTCTGCTGCGGACTGCTGTCAGCATCAAGTAGCGATCGTCTTGCCCTTGGTGATTCTTGGCCGCCCTGAGCGTGGTCGTTCCTCGCTCTTCCAGTGTCTGGTATCGATGGTGAAGCGTTGAATGACTGAGTGGCTCACTCCCAGATGTCTTGCCACCTCTCTTCCAGAAATGCCATCTTGGAGCCATCCCAGAGCCCGCCGCGATCTAGTGTTGACAGTTTTCGTCTTGGAGGCATGGTTATTGCAGCCCCGATTAGCAGTCATTTTATACCCACCGCAGGCAAATTGTCATTGAAAAGTGTTCAACATAGGCAGGCCTTGCACGTGCACTGTGCCGATTTCTCAATTCAAAACTGCTGTGTAATCTGCGCCTGGCCAAACTTCATGCATTATTCACGGATTTTTGGTGTTTTGGCTGAGCGCATATTCTCGACCCGAAAAATGCGTCGTCTGAAAGATTATTTCGGTCATACAGTGTGGTGTGTGAGCTGTCAGAATAGCTCAGAATGAAACACGCTGCGCTTTGTTTTACGAGCATTCAGACCCATTACTTAAGTACCCCCAAAATCTAAGGCGGCCCTTAACTTTTGTGACTAGCTTAGCTTACGTTGAAATGCCGCTTTAGAGTATCAATACTTCACTCTAATCGTTGTGTCCCAATCCGACACAAACACAATACCACTGCACAACTCCAATGCAGTAACGTCAAGATTGCACTAACTTGGCAACTTGAATAAAATCTTTTTCTTCACAATAGATCTAGTGAAATAGATCTAATAAGAAGTTAAAACATGTCGTGGTAAATATGACGTGAATTGGCTAAGGTCGTTACTTTCTCTGTACTGTGTTGAGGCCTTTTCAAAAATTAGGGAAATAATAAACAAATAGCGTCGCGACTAACGAAATAAATACAATGATTTATGAACAAAAAATGTGAAATTCAAATTTTTCTAATTATATGTTTTAGATGGTCAACACATATAATAAATCACGGAGCGCACCGCCCAACCTCCCACTAGAAAGAAAGTGAAGGTTGCGGTCTACAATTCTTGCCTGCGTCACTGAACCTTCCAGGTACTTTCAGATCGAAAGATCCCCGGGACGAGCCCCCAAATAATATGTGACGTTTTGATAAGACCCCATTCATAAATGATGGTTGAATGCTCAGCAAGAACGATAGACCGAGTAGGAAAGTCAAGCTTTCGTCCACACCCTTCACTTCCTTTCTACAGATGGAATAAGAGGTTTGATTTGATAACAACAACTGAATTTAATAAAGTATGAATAAAGATGATGATGATCTGCAGTGAATATGTCGTATGGTTGCTTTGAATGTTGATGTCCGTTTGTTCCCTATGAAATGAATTACACACAAAAGAAATTAATCATGCACATATACTAATAACAACAAAGTCACTGTCCCTCTCCTCTTCGCTCTTGCAGTAGCACAAATATCGACTGTCCGCTTGTGCTACAAAAATATCTTCCGGAGAATACAGCAGAATATAGTTATACACAAGAAAAAAATATACAAGAAAAATGTCTGAGTGTGTTGTAGCGTGCTTGAATGTGGAGGAATGTGTTTGAATAATTTGCACTCAGCTTCACGGAATCCTGTGGTGTTCCGGAGTTCCGTTGACGCTTAGAGTCCTCCTCCGATTCCGGTAAGGTTGACACACCAGCACGTTCCTCTCAACGAAGAATGCAGCAGATAGAGATGTGTGACGAAGATGAAGATAAAGATGCGGAGATATGTACAGGATCGACGTAAAAGGAAAAAGTACGAAAGGACCTGCAAGATAACAATTGTCCTTAGATCTTGCACTATAGTGGCACATCACTATTCCACCCATTACACGCTCTAAACACACTTTACAATTGCCACTAGCTTGCTCTATCATTTACAATTGATTTCCTTCAAAAATTGCTTTACGATATAACTCGTTAACAAAGAAGGAAAGTGTACATGAATATCCCAATCTGCCTTGACTGAGTTATTCGCCAAGGCTTAAATGCTTGATGAATTACAATTATATTTAATCCTGAACAGATTAAATCAAATGGCGTCAATCTTCATATTATACAGATCGCTTAGATCTGAGAAAATGTTTCGTTCATAACTTGAACTCGTTTACGATTCTTTAAATAATAAAACTGCATTCACACAAATATCACATCTTCTAAATATGGTTGCATACAACGTGAGCTGAAATAGAATTTACATAATATGGATTAGTACATGGCAACACGATATATGAGAGCAAACAGATGAAAATGACAGCTCTACGATCAATCATACGTGTTGACCGGTAAACCTGAAATATTTAGTTCAGAGCATATTAAATGATCGCGCGCACAAAATATTAATTGAACCGTAGATGTGCCTTAATGCGATTATATTGAAATAAATTTTGTTGCGCTATACGAAAAAATGATTTAGACCTATTTACCTCAACACAGTCTTTTAGTCGCCACAGTTATCGACTCGCCCACGGAACGATGAGACTCGTTTACGCCTCTCCCCGTAAAGGTTGTGGATGTTGTTGAATGCTCTGTAGTGCCCCTTCAGTCCGGCCTCGACTGATACCTTCAAAAGGTTTCTTGCTCTTCGAATAATTTGACCTTTCCTGCGGAGCCAATTTCTCGTCGACCGGGTTGATCAAGATCGTAAGATGCAACGGTTAATACTTACTGCACATGCGCGGACGGAGAAACCACTGACACTTGGACAATTGCGATTGGTCAGTACGACGGTTTTCTATGCCCTACAATTGTAAATTATTTTATTATTAATACAAATACAAGTCTGCATGACGCTTGAAATTATAAACGTACCGCCGTAAAGCAAAAACTAACAATTAGTTTTGTCGTTTGGACATAGAAATATTAAGCAGTGCAGAGCGAATAGACGTCATGTATCGATTGCGTCATTTTCTTAATAAAAATGAGCCGAGCTTATGAATGAATGTCACAGTGTGTGCCTCTCTCTCTCTCTCTCTCTCCTCTCTCCTCCTCTCTCTCTCTCTCTCTCTCTCTCTCTCTCTCTGAACGCGCGCGCGTTTTGTGTGTGTGTGTGTGTGTGTGTGTGTGTGTGTGTGTGTGTGTGTGTGTGTGTGTGTGTTTTGTGAGAGTGATTAGATATGTGTGTGGGGGTTGTGAGAGTGATTGAGTGATTAGATGTGTGTGTGTGTGTGTGTGTGTGTGTTTTGTGTGTGTGTGTGTGTGTGTGTGTGTGTGTGTGTGTTGTGAGAGTGATTAGATGTGTGTGTATGCGTGCGTGTCTGTGTGTGTGTGTGC
>JAFLJL010011344.1:10000-11608 GCA_018398815.1 Conus ventricosus
AGGACTCGGATCCCTGTCTCGATCCGGATCGGCACTACAGAGCAGACCCCCAGTTCAACGGTTTGGTCTGTTGGGCCACTTTTCATCTTTCAGCCAAGTGTTGTTGAAATGGGTTTCATAGAATTTGCGTGATCCAGATTTGTTATAATCTCAGGCCGCGTTCGAACCAATCGTGTGGAAAAAACGGCTACGCACGGTGGGTTTTTTGTTGTTGTTGTTGTTGTTGTTTTGTTTTGTTTTGTTTTGTTTTTCCTTCGTTAGCTGTGAAAGCCTTTGAACTACGTAAACGGACAACCTCGCACGTTTTTTGTCCGTCCGTGGTCGCTTATAAGAGAGAGAGAGAGAGAGAGAGAGAGAGAGAGAGAGAGAGAGAGAGAGAGAGAGAGAGAGAGAGAGAGAGAGAGAGAGAGAGAGAAACAGAGAGACAGAGACAAACAAACAAACAAACAAACAAACAAAGAAACAAACAAGTGGTCAGCACGTGGAAGTGTAATGTCTGTGGGCGGAGGGAGAAAAACAAGAGTGAAAGAAAAACCAATAGACAATTTTCACACAATGGTCCTCTGTGTGTGTGTGTGTGTGTGTGTGTGTGTGTGTGTGTGTGTGTGTGTGTGGTGTGGTGTGGTTGTGGGTGGTGTGTGTGTGGTGTGATGTGGTGTGGTGTGGTGTGGTGGGTGTGGTGGTGGTGTGGTGTGGTGTGGTGTGGTGGTGTGTGTGGGTGTGGTGTGGTGGTGTGTGTGTGTGTGTGTGTGTGTGTGTGTGTGTGTGTGTGTGTGTGTGGTGTGTGTGTGTGTCGTGTCGTGTATGTTGTGGTGGTGGTGGTGGTGGTGTGTGTGTGTGTGTGTGTGTGTGTGTGTGTGTGTGTGTGTGTGTTGTGTGTGTGTGTTGTGTCGTGTATGCATGTGTGCGTGCATTCGTTTTTCGTGCTTATGAGTGACATACATTTGGCTGAGTAGCAGAGATGAGAACCCATGTTTACAACATTCAATAGTTGTAAGCTTTAGTGGGCTATTCCTGAAGAAGCCTTCGTGGCAGAGGCTTCAGTTTCCGTTAAATTTGTCCCTGAGGGGCTCAGGTACCTGTTGACATCGTTTCGTTGTGGCGCGCTGTGAGCTTCACAAGAGAAATGTACATGTGTAAAAAGTTGTACGTAGAAAGACAGACAGCGCTCTTTGGAGGAGCGTTCTTTGTGGTTATAGGTAGACAGATAGACAGACAGGCAGATAGTACTCTGTAAAAAGTATCTTTGTGGGTTTTATCTTCCTGCATCAGCTTAAAGCTGTCAGTTTAAATGTTTTGGTCCGGTGAGATTTTTGTTTATGTTTGCTCTACATTTTCTCTGGACGCTGAAGGCATCGAGGCGTGGACTTGTTGGTTGAATAAACACATAAATAGTAGACAAGTAAATGAATGACTAGATAAATAGAAAAAATAAATGGATAAGCAAACAAACAAAGATAAGCTACGAAGGTAAATAGATAGACAGACATACAGACAAACAGACAGATTTGCTTACACACACAGTATATCCATGCTTTACAAACGCTTAGAACATTAAAAAAAATAAAGGCAACACAGAAACGCCTGCGTAATATACACTGTTTGGCC